>ML279437.1:70868-129329 GCA_005239495.1 Nicotiana undulata
AAAAAGGCACACTTCCAAGTGACACGGTAGTCAACCCGAAAAGCGGCCCAAGTGGGTCGACATCTCATTGTATGGCCATAACAACAAGAAGTGGTAAGGTGCTACAAGACGAGGTTGAGAAAGTGATTGATGTTGAGAACAATAATAAAGGAGAGGAAGCACGAAGTGAGTCACCGGTAGTAGTTGAGGTTGGAGAAATCCTCCCACAGGATGAGATTCAAAGAGAACGAAAAGGAAAGGTCGTGGAGAAGGCGAAGGAGACCCCAAAGGCTCCTCCCCCAATTCCTAGACCTAGTCCTCCATTTCCTCAATGGTTTGCACGAAGAGCGGAGGATGGGAAGTTCGAAAAATTCTACGACATCTTGAAGCAATTGTAAGTGAATATTCCGTTCTTGGAAGCTCTCCAAGAAATGCCGGGGTTTGCCAAATACTTGAAAGAGTTGATGACGAAGAAGAGAACAACAAAGAATGAGGTGGTAAGTTTGACTCATCGGGTTAGTTCAATAATTACTACATCAACCGTGGAGAAAAAGGGAGACCCGGGAGCTTTTACTATTCCGTGCACCATTGGGTTGAGAGATTTTGCTAGAGCACTTTGTGACAACGGTGCTAGTATAAATTTGATGCCTCTTGCTATTTACAAGCAAGCGGGATTGGGATTTCCGAGACCAACTAGCATGCATTTGCAAATGGCCGACCGAACTATAAAGAAACCCTTGGGCATTATTGATGATGTTCTAGTAAAGGTGGGGAAGTTCCTTCTTCCGGCCGACTTTGTCATCTTGGATTGCGCGGTCGACAAAGAGATTCCTATCATTCTAGGGAGGCCATTCCTTGCCACGGGAAGGGCATTGATGGACTTGGAACGGCATGAAATCAAATTCCGGGTGAATGATGAAGAAGTCACTTTCCAAGCAAGCAAAGGTTTGAAGTTGCCAAGTGCTTATGAAGGAATTTCGGTAATTGATGTGGTTGATGAAGTAGAGGATGTCGTTGTGATGAAAATGGTAGAAGAAGGCCTCGGAGAGGCATTGGTGGCAATTTTGGTAAATTTTGATGATGAGAACATTGAGGGTTATGCAGAGATGGTCAACGCATTGGCAGGGCGTGGAGCCTATACATATGCACCAAAGAAGCTTTACCTCGACCCTGAGAATCGAATGGCGCCACCCGCAAAACCTTCAATCATGGAGCCACCGCACCTGGAGCTCAAACCACTTCCATCGCACTTGAGGTACAAATTTCTCGGCTCTAATAATACTTTACCCGTAATCGTGTCTTCTTTGTTGAATGATGTGCAGGTAGATGCATTGTTAAATGTCTTGCGAGAGCACCGACAAGCGATTGGATGGACAATAGCGAACATCCGGGGAATTCCCGCCGGCATTTGTGAACATCAAATTCAACTGGAAGAAGGCATCAAACCAAGCGTAGAGCATCAAAGAAGGTTAAATCCCTTTATGCAAGAGGTGGTCAAGAAGGAGATAATCAAATGGTTGGATGCAGGGGTTGTCTACCCCATTGCAGATAGTCCGTGGGTAAGTCCAGTGCAATGTGTGCCCAAGAAAGGAGGCATGACAGTGATCCAGAATGAAAGGAATGAACTTATTCCCACGCGGACAGTCACCGGATGGAGAGTGTGCATGGACTACCGGAAGCTTAACAATGCTACTTGCAAGGATCATTTCCCTATGCCTTTTATTGATCAAATGCTTGATCGGCTAGCGGGAAGATCTTTCTATTGCTTCCTTGATGGATACTCCGGCTACAACCAAATCAACATCGCCTTGGAAGATCAAGAGAAAACCACTTTCACTTGCCCGTGTGGCACCTTTGCCTTTAGTCGGATGCCTTTTGGGTTGTGCAATGCCCCGACCACATTTCAATGATGTATGATGTCCATATTCTCCGATATGGTGGAGGATTTCTTGGAAGTCTTCATGGATGATTTCTCGGTGGTGGGTGACTCATTTGAGCATTGCCTTGACAACCTCCGACAAGTGCTAAAACGGTGTGAAGAAACCAATCTTGTGCTCAATTGGGAAAAATGTCATTTCATGGTTGATGAGGGGATTGTTTTGGGGCACAAAATTTCAAAGAGGGGAATTGAGGTCGATCGGGCAAAGATTGAAATCATCTCCAAGCTCCCTCCTCCAACTTCAGTGAAAGGCATCTGAAGCTTTCTTGGTCATGCCGGATTCTATCAGCGCTTTATCAAGGACTTTTCAAAAATTGCAAGCCCCATGTGCAAACTCCTTGAAAAAGATGCCAAGTTCTTGTTCGATGAAGGATGCCTCAAAGCATTTGAGGAGCTTAAAGAAATGCTCACCACGACACCCATTATTGTCACACCGGATTGGTCTCTTCCATTCGAGTTGATGTGTGATGCCAGTGGTGTAGCTATTGGAGCGGTACTGGGTCAAAGGCACAACAAAATTCTCCATCCTATCTATTATGCGAGCAAAACTCTTAACGGGGCCCAAATGAAGTACACAGTGACATAGCAAGAGTTTCTTGCTATTGTCTATGCTTTTGAGAAATTCCGGGCTTATCTTTTGGGATCCAAGATGGTAGTCTTCACAGATCATGCTTCTCTTCGCTATCTTATGGCGAAGAAAGATGCCAAACAAAGGTTGATCTGGTGGGTCCTTCTGTTGCAAGAATTTGACTTTGAGGTCAAAGACCGGAGGGGCACTGAAAATCAAGTTGCGGACCATCTCTCTCGAATTGAAGAAAACGGGCGCCCAAGAGATGACTTAGATATTGATGATGCTTTCCCTGATGAGCATATTCTGGCATTATCCTCTTCTTCAGCTCCTTGGTATGCTGACATTGCAAATTATTTGGTGAGTGAGCTTATTCCGGATGGATTGGAATCATATCAGAAGAAGAAATTTTTGAGGGAATGCCGTCAATACTATTGGGAGGAACCATTTTTGTTCCCCATCTGTGCGAACAACATTATTCGAAGATGTGTTCCGGAAGAAGAAGTGATGTCAATTCTAAAGGCATGTCATGACTCACCGGTGGGGGGTCACCATGGAGGGAACCGGACGGCGGCGAAAGTACTTGAATGTGGATATTATTGGACAACTCTTTATCATGATGCAAATCAAATGATCAAAGCTTGTGACCAATGCCAACGCCAAGGGTCAATCTCCAAGAGACATGAGATGCCGATGAACTTTGTACTAGAGGTTGAGATTTTTGATTTATGGGGCATCAACTTTATGGGGCCGTGTGTAAGATCTTGTGGGGTGAAATACATTCTCGTAGCTGTGGACTATGTGTCCAAATAGGTTGAAGTCATTGCCTTGCCAAACAATGAAGCTAGGAGTGTGACCGCATTCCTGAAAAGAAACATATTCACACAGTTCGGCACCCCTAGAGCAATTCTCAGTGACGGTGGTTCCCATTTTTGTAAAAAGGCTTTCAATAGCCTATTGGAAAAGTATGGTGCGAAGCACAAGGTGGCGACGCCTTATCATCCTCAGTCGAGTGGCCAAGTCGAAGTCTCCAACAGGGAGATAAAGAACATCCTAGCTAAATCTGTTAATGCAAACCGGACCGACTGGTCAAGGAAGCTGGATGATGCACTATGGGCCTACCGAACAGCATACAAAACTCCTATAGGTACCTCTCCATACAGGCTAGTGTTCGGAAAAGCATGTCATCTACCCGTGGAGCTTGAACACAAATGCATGTGGGCACTCAAGAAGTTGAACCTGAATTGGGATGAAGCTGCGAATTTGAGGCTAAATCAACTCAACGAAATGGAGGAATTCTGCTTCCATGCTTATGAGAGCGCAGCTATGTACAAAGAGCGGATGAAGGTTGTCCATGATAAGAAAATCCTGAAACGGGAGTTCCACACTGGTGACTTGGTGTTACTATTCAATTCCCGACTCAAACTCTTCCCGGGAAAACTCAAATCCAGATGGTCCGGCCATTTCAAAGTGGTTAATGTCTCTCTTTTTGGTGATATGGAACTAGAAACTGAGGACGGACTTCGTACGTTCAAGGTGAATGGACAACGCATCAAACATTACTTGGGCACCGATGGTGAGAGGCATGTGGTAGAAAAATTAGCTCTGACAGATGGTCTTTGTCCCACTGATGAATGACCTCAAAAGAATACCAACTTCGTCGTGCCGCGACGTTAAATCAAGCGCCTTATGGGAGGCAACCCATGCTTGGTAACAGTTTCTATGTTTTCTTTCTATTCTATTTTTGTCTTTCCATAAATGTGGCTCGTGGAGCAACTTAACGAGGGTGAGTGCAGATAGCTCAGGCAATCGCAAAAGACAGGGTCGACAATTGCATGTAAAAGCCAAGCAGCGAGCAAATTGTCCAGTATGCGGCGCAAATGAGACCACATTACTAGTATGCGATTCGCATTTGCGTCGCAGACATCAACAGAAAGTTCAGGGCATCTGATGGCCATTATGCGATGCAAAGGTGCACTATGCGAACCACATTACACGTATGCTATCGCATAGTGCACCGCACTCTGCTCCCCAGGTAAGTCCCTCATCTCGCTCACTCGTTTCCCCACATAAACAAAAACAAAACACAAGAAAAAAAACAAGAAACAAGAAACTGCTCATCTCTCTCATCTGGTATGGGTCTCTCTTCCCTCACTGTTATCTAAGGTTTGCTTAAATTTCATATATGCTATGGACCAGTTGTATGCATTGATGTGCTGTGGTTTTTCCCGTCTTTCGCCTTGGCTTTTTTAGTACAGGCGTATAGGGGAGGGGGAAGCGTCGACTGGGGAATTGCCCTGAAGCGAATCCGCCATTTTTAGGGCTTAACATAGACTCTGCGGTTCGCCTTTCTCAAATGCGGACCACATTTGTATCGCAAAACTAGCCATAGTCCCCTTTAAGAAGACAACTTATGCGGCGCATTTGCGATCGCATATTCAAAATCTGAATCGCATATGTGCCGCATGCACGCAAAGTGCACTCCCCCTCCCAACTCCCATCCTGCGACCTGTCTGCGATCGCATGTTCACTTTAGCGGTTGATTATGCGATTGCATTACTGGGTCCATTTTTGTCAATGCATTTCTGCGATGCATATGCGAACCGCATGATGGTTATGCGATCGCATATGCCATTGCATCTGTCTTTTTTGTTACCCTGTGTGTCTTCTTGCGACTTGTTTGCGATTCGCATTGTGGTAATGCGATCGCATGCCATGTCGCATAAGTGTAATTTTCTGTACTTGGGTGCATGCTTTCGTCCTTAATGTTTATTTTGTCCGTCCACCCACTCACAAGTATTTTCTCGTTGCAGCGATGGGTCGCAAGCATGTCCCATCCGCTGCTAAAATAGCTTCCACAAGCAAGCCGGCACAGCCATCCAAGCGTGCAATACACGCACCTCCACAAAACGTAGTTGACAGCTCCTCCCAGTCTGATGAGGGGGACACTGAACCAGAGGTAAATTTGGAAGCCGAGGTACGTAGGAAACAGGGGGATGACTATCAGTTGCGCTTTCCGTTGCCCCTGTCTAGACAGCTGTACCGGGAGGGTCTGAGCACACGAAAGATCCTTCCTGATAAAAGGCTCAGTCTCAAGGGCCTTCAAGAGCGGTACCCCCATATTCTAGACAACATAAAATCTAGAAAATGGGAATGTTTCACCGAACCCCTTGCAGAGTACAATGAAACGATAGTGCGAGAATTTTATGCCTCTTACGCTGCTTCTAGAAATGCACATCACAAGAGGAACAAGATCTTCAGTGAGCAAGTGCTAGTCAGGGGGGTGGAAGTAGCCTTCCACCGGGAAGTTATTCATGCTCATTATTTCTCAACGCCAAGCTCGAGTACAGTAGAATACGAGCCCAAGATGGCCAACCATGATGGAGAGCGTGCTTGAGTCTCCTCTGTGATTGCTAGGGGGACTCCATCTTGGATCTCGCCTGCCCACAAGATTCACAAAGAGGATCTCACGAAGGAGAGGAGATTCTGGCTATCTTTTGTTGTCTCCCGCCCGATTCCCTCAAGGAACGAAATAGATATAAGCATCGAGAAAGCCATTCTCGTTGCTTGCATTATATCAGGGATCACTGTGGATGTGGCCGACATTATTTTTCAGCAGATTGGGTTCCGAATTTGGCAAAAGAAGAATTCATTTCCTTTCCCCTGCCTCATCACAACATTATGCTGGGATGCTGAGGTCCCTCTTCTATCTTCCTGTGACAAGTATATATGGGAGCAAGGCCCGATCCCATATATATTACAAATACTTCTAAACTCTGCCGCGGCGTACGGCCCGATCCCATATATTTTACGAATACTTTTCAACTCCGCCGTGGCGTGCGGCCTGATCCCATATATTTTACAAATACTTTTCAACTCCGCCGTGGCGTACAGCCTGATCCCATATATTTTACAAATATAAGAGTGGGGGAAATCACACATCGCTCGCAGAATGTAAATTGCGAAGTTGTCACATGCACACACAATATTCTTTCCTTTTCATAATACTTTCCACAAACAATTTCTTTCATACTACTTCCCGTAAAAATAATCCCTTTCATATTATTTTCTGTAAAACAATCCTTTTCATTTTATTTTCCGTAAAACAATTCCTTTCATTTTATTCTTTATTTCCGTAAAACAATTCTTTTCATTTTATTTTCCGTAAAACAATTCCTTTCATTTTATTCTTTATTTCCGTAAAACAATTCTTTTCATTTTATTTTCCGTAAAACAATTCCTTTCATCTTATTCTTTATTTCCGTAAATCTCAGAGAAACAAAACCACACATAGAAGGATTTCATAACATACAGTTCATCACAAGAAGAACACAAGGCATGATGTGGGGCCTAACTATCCGGACATAACAATAATAGCCGCTACGTACGGACTCTCGTCACTTGGTGCGTACGTAATCCCCACAAACAATTACACACAACATGTAGAACACCTATAGGGACAGTTCCCTCTTACAAGGTTAGAAAGGAGACTCACCTTGCTCCGAAGATCCACACTGGCCTCCACGCCTCTACGACGACTAAATATGGATGCGCAACGCTCCCAAACTATCCAAATAACGATAATTCAATGAAAATATACTCAATAGATCATAACCAATTCAACTTACAAAGTTCCTCAACCCGGCTCAATGAAATGACCAAAATTCCCTCAGGCCCACGCGCCCGGACCTCGAAAATTCTTGAAGAAAAATCCTACCCGAAGCTTTACTAATTCAATTACTCATTGTACTCAATTATTCATGCTCAATTCGTGGCTAAAATCCAAATTTCCAAATTCTAGGTTTCTTCCAAATTTTCCCTAATTTTCATATTCTAATCCATGTAATAATCTTGTATCTAACTTGAAATGAGTAGGAGTAACTTACCTTAACATAGATGACGAAAATCCTCTCTTGAAGCTCTCCAAAAATCGCCCATGGCTTTGAAAAATGAGAGAGAAATGCCAAAATCCCGTTTTAATAAACACCGCCCAGCACAGGCCTTCTTTGCGATCGCAGGAGAGCCTTTGCGATCGCACAGGCCACCCAGGACCCTCCTCCGCGATCGCACCAACAGACCTGCGGTCGCACAGGTCATCTCCAGTACCCTCACTCGCTCTCTTCTGCGAACGCAGTAGCAGGACTGCGATCGCACTGCTCTACCTAGACCTTCTCCGCAATCGCACAACAAAATCCGCGATCGCATAGAACAAAACCACTGCCCCTAAATTCCTTCTCTGCGATCGCAAAGCAAAGGCTGCGATCACATAGAACACCATTAGCACCAGAAAACCAGCAACAACAATTCAACCCGAAATGCCCCGAAACCACCCCGAAACACACCCGAGGCCCTCGCGGCCCTGTCCAAACACACGAATCAGTCCCATAACACCCCACGAACTCTCTCGAGTCTTCAAATCACATCAAACAATGCCGAAATCACGAATCACACTAAAATCCAACTCTATGAACTTTGAAATTTCTAACTTTCACTTCCGACGCCGAAACCTATCAAATCACGTCCGATTGATCTCAAATTTTTCACACCAGTCATATTCGACATTACGGACCTGCTCCAACTTACAGAATTGTATTTCAACCCCGATATCAAAATTTTCATTTCCGGTTGAATTCTTCAAAACCTTCAGTTTTCTATCTTTAGCCAAATGACCTTAAGTTCACTTCCGAATATCCGAATTCACTTCTGATCGCGTTCCCAACTCCAAAATCACCATACGGAGCTATTCCCAAAATCGGAATCCCAAACGGACATCAATATCATTGAAATGTCTTTAAGTCAAACTTAGGAAATTTCCTTAAAATACGGACTTTCCATAATATGCACTGAACTGCTCCCGGGTTATCCAAAACCCGTTCCGGATATACGCCCAAGTCCGAAATCATCATACGAACCTGTTGGAACCTTTCAATCTTGATTCCGAGGTCGATTACTCAAAATCCCAGCCTTACTCGATTTCTTCAACTTAAGACTTCTGAAATGAGAAATTTCCTTTAAATTCAACTCTGATCTTCCTGAATTTCAATTCCGACCATCCGCACAAGTCGATATACCTGAAATGAAGTATTTTATGACTTTCAACCGTTGAACGACATGCTAGAGCTCAAAACGGCCGGTCGGATCGTTACAGGATCGCAAACGGCCATAGAAATCCGGGAGTAACTCTGCCAGTTTATCCTCAGCGATCCCTTTCTCAAGCACTAATTTCTTGGTGAGGAGATTGTCATAATACCGGTGATGAAAGTTAGCAGACATGAAATGGTAATTTTCAAATTATTCCCCAACATCCTCCTGAATCTCTTGGCCGTACGGAGCATTAATGTTCATGGTCGGGTCCATTTTTAGCTCAAAGTACCTATAAAAAAACAAAACAAAGTTAGTCACGCATTAGAATATTGTTAAGCAAATTAAAACACTACAATTAGGAAAAAGAACCAAGTTGAATGGGCCCGGGAAGGGTCTGTTGCAAGCTCACTGGAAATTGGCAATCTGCCCAGTTTCCGCACCTGCGGAAGATTACCCGCAGGTGCGGTCCCGAATCTGCGCCATTTTCAATAGCTTCTGCGGTTTATTTCAGTCTACCCAAACATCGCATCTGCGGAACAATTACCGCAGGTGCAGAGCCGCATCTGCGACACAGACATCGCACCTACGAAGTTCGTCTAAGGATTCAACTGCTCAGATTTTTTAAAAAAAATTTTGTCTATTTTTAATTTGGGCATGGTTTTTAGAAACTAATCTGTACTCAAGACTTCCAGATTAGTGTACCAAATTGAGTTCTAACTTTGTTAACACTGAATTTTAGGTACTTTGCTCAAAATTTTCTTGTGGACAATTTATCGAACATGTTGTGGGCAGTGTAAAACCGCTTCTTCTTCACATGTATTGGGTACTGATAATTCCCCACAAATTTTGTTTTGTTGAAGCCAACACTTATTAATCTACTCTCAACCAAATTCCTCACCCTAATATTAGCATAAATTTTAAGGGGTCTTGGGATAAAAGAGGAACGACCATGAAGAGCATGAGAAAGGAAGAGGAAAGATTAGAGAAGAATAAGAGAGGGGAGGATATGAGAACCAAAAGGAAATACTTATGTCTTGTGTGATTGCACTGGAAATTCTAAACCATTGTGTTGAGTTTTGAGTGATGGGGGATTTTGGGTGAAAATAATTTCAACTTACCTGATGAAATGAGGATTTCACTCGCTAAGTTAGCCCAAATACCGCACCTGCGGAAATATATGCGCTTCTACGGTTCCGCTTATGCGGCAGTGTAACCGCACCTGCGATAATTTCTGCACCTGCGATTCTGAAGTCGTTGCTGCGAAGGCGCACCTGCGGATTTTCTGACCGCAGGTGCAAAATGCCTGGGTTCAGCAAGACATTTCTGGGCAGCCACTATTTTGGTACATTCCCGCCCTCAAAAATTTGCAACTTAGCTCCAAAAAATCTAAAACTTGGAAGATTAGTGCAAAATAATATACTAAGCTATTCTAAAAAAGAAAATTTCAAAAACAACCAAAAACTTTGAAAATGATGGGTTGCCTCCCACCAAGCGCCTCATTTAACGTTGTGGCACGACGCAAGTCAACTTTACCACTTTTCTCGCCACTTGGATGATATGAATCGGGCACCTAGCTTGGAATCATGCTTGTGACCACGAGCGATGGGGGTTGGTAAGTCGATGACCAATCCAAGCATTGATTTCTTCATTTTGCACTTCTTGGCTTTCATGTGAGGTATGTCATTTTGCTTTCTTGTTTTCTCAAATTGTAAAAGTATGGTATGAATTTTTCCTCCTCGCAATCCTCCATTGACTTGTGTAGTTCAACTTCCATATTACCACACAATTCCAATGTTGAAAAATGCTTGGAATGTGACTTCAAACCTCCAACTTGCAATTTGTTTCGGATTTTGACATCCTCTTTTTCCTCCGAACTATAGTCAATTTCAACCAAATTGGTATTTACACTGGTTGACTCTAATTCCCTATTTTTCTTGGCATCACAAACACTCATGGAGTCGGTTGGTGGATGTTCAAATCTTGATTCCCCAAAGTAAAGCTCACTTTCTTCCTCGAAGTTGGACCCTTATTGGCTTCCTTCCACACTTTCAAATTGAGAGGCATAATGAGCCTCCATTAAGGATTTCATTTGATTCTCCAAAGGGCGGATATGTTGATCATTTTGAGTCACTTCATGTTTCAAGTCCTCGAGTGCAAAGTTGTGCTTTTCCTCATTTTCAAGAATGGCCTCCAACAAGAGCATCATCCTCTCATTTTGAGCCTTTGAGAGTTCTTCTTGGTTTTGATCAAGTGCCAATGAAGGATTTTCAATTTCAACCTCCAAGGAAGGTTCTTGTCTATCACTCACTTCCAATGCTTTTTGAACCCTTAAGGCATCAATCAGTTCATCCATTTGTGAGTGTAACCTTTCAAGTGCCAATTCATTTTGGAGACTATTCTCCAAAAGATCCTCCAAGGCCTTTTTCTCTTTGTTTCCTTCTTCAAGTAAGCAGTCCAACATGATCTTGAACTCTACACCTCTACCATGCTCAATTTCCTCTACTTCCTCATCCCTAATATTTTCATCAAAAAAAGTGGAATCATCATAGCGGGGGCTTGGGGAAGGGGCGGACAAATAAACACAATTATACCAATGACCATTTTGGCAACCACACCTATCACAAATACTCCACTCATGGGTTTGAGATTGTACGCAACATCCATCACCGGGAGAATATAAATAATTTTGCCACGAGTGTGGTCCTCCACAATAAGGACAAGGGTCATGAAAGTATAAACAACTACCATCCGACAAATTTTCATTATATGATGCCATTTTTTTATATCAAAATTTAAGAAACTAAACAAGTAACAAACAAGAAAAATGGACCAAAGCACTTACGCTTATTTCTCAAACAACCTAAATTACGCCAAATTGTTCCCCGACAACGGCGCCAAAATTTGATACGCTCAAATTACACCTTAAAATAGTGTAAGCGATCGATGTCAAATATAGTAACCCAAATAGGTTGGGGTTGAATCCCACAGAGAACAATGTGTAGGCGATTAGGAATGTAAGAGAATTATCACTTATCGCGCAATACCAAAAACTTAGATTTTTGGTTGTAACAATATTATATCTAAATGCAAAAATGTAAACTAACCTAGAAAGAAATTAAAATGATCAATGGCTACAAGAATGAATGCATCGGGAATTACACTGAAGTAACGATCCAATTTATTTCACGATTTTACAAGTATGAGCGAGTTTATGTTAATTAGCCACGGATAATAATTCTTAATTAGCTTTTTCCAAAGACTAACTAGACTTCCTAGTTGAATTGTTCCTAACCCAATTACGAGATTAAGCACACCCGGATATGGCTAAAAGTAGTTCAATCCTATTCCTAGGTAGAATCTGTAAAATGAGGGTTAAAATCTCAAGTTCTTGTTAATTAATCTTTCCCAACCCCAAATTATCTTTCCCAAAATTAATTCAGAGTTAATGGGTGAGTCCTAGGGTTAGCTGACCTTTGGAAACATTAAAGAACAAGAATAATTAAATAAACACTAATTCACTTCATAAATAAATAAAAATCATTCAATACATAAGCATAACAAGGTATTTAATCAACACTTTAAATATGAATATTTCCATATACAAGCTTCAAGTGTTGGAAATAAATACTACACACTTAAATATTCAATACAAAGCAAGGAAATGAATAAATAAACATAAATGGGTAAGAAATCCTTAACCACAAGCTTGAAATCTTCAAAACCCAAGTGTGTGTGCAAACCCTAGCTTCCAAAAATGTTCTCTCTTGTCTTCAAGACTCAAAATATGTTAAAACAATGCCAAAGATACTGTAAATATCTGCTAGCTCGAGTATATTTGGGTTTGGGATCTAGAAAATGTGATTTTACAAATCTGTCCAGGTCTGATGCCCGTTGTCCGCACCTGTGGAAGAATTCTCGCACGTGTGGTCCCGTAGAAGCGGAAACCACATCGCAGGTGTGATTCCAAGTGACATCATCCTTTTCCGCAGATGCAGACCAAACTACCGCACCTGCGGTTCCGCAGGTGCGGAAACCACGTCGCAGGTGCGGCCTGTGAACAGGTGAGCCATTTGCGCAAGTGCGGAACAATACTTTGCAGGTGCGATGTCGCACCAGCGACCAAACGTCCGCAAGTGCGAAATCACTGAAGGTTTTTGTGCTTTTTTCACCAATTTGTGCTCAACTCCACTTCAATTCAACGCCAATCACTTCATGGCATCATTTCCCTAAAAGTCGAACAATACACACTATAAACAACCTCATGTTATCATTAAATGATGCAAGATCTAACGAAAAGAGGTTAAAATGAGTGGTAAAATCACCACTCATCATATTCGCACATTAAGTTGGGGTTCCTTTGGGAATACTCTGGTTGCGCGGGTTTTGGCCACCTGGTATCTCTGATTTTACCCATGGCTGATACGATGTTCGAGATATCGATGTTGAAGTTATATTCTGACAACTGGGGAGTCTCCATTGGTCTTGAATGTCTGTCAAATCCGGCCTTGCTCATAAGTCCCCGGGAACTTTGGCCTCGATCCATCCCCCGATCATTTCGAGGTATATTCTGCCTCGAAATGTTCCTTTGATCTTTGACATATGGTTGATATCTTTACCTGATTGGTTTTGACTCCCTTTCTATAGACCTTGATTTCTTTGCTAAGAGGTTTATTGGATATACCGATCCCAAGGGGGCTCCCAATTGATCGTCCCCGACCCTGATCTTTTATTGATACTTATTGTGCACATCCGCCCAAGTTACGATGAGATACTCAATCAAATTCTGCTTCAGCTACTTCGACGCTATCGAGCTCCGATCGTTCAAGCCCTGAGTGAAGGCATGCACTGCCCAGTCATCGGAGACCGACGGTAACTCCATTTGCTCCATTTGAAAGCGAGATACAAACTCCCTTAGCATCTCATTCTCTCTTTGTTTGATTTTGAAGACGTCGGACTTCCTTGTAGCTACTTTGATGGCACCATCATGTGACTTCACAAAAGAATCTTCCAAAATGGCAAACAAATCTATTGAATTCGGGGGTAGGTTATGATACCACATTGTGGACCCCTTTGATAGTGTTTCTCCAAATTTCTTCAACAACACAGATTCGATCTCGTCATCTTTTAGGTCATTCCCTTTTATACCATAAGTGTAAGTGGTAATTTGCTCATTGGGATCTGTGGTCCCATTGAACTTCAGGATATCGGGCATCTTGAACTTCTTCAGAATGGGCTTCAGAGCCGCACTCGATGAAAATGGTTTCTGCACGAACTTCTTTGAATCTACTCCCTTCAGAATCGGCAGTGCGCCCGGGATCTGATCGACCCTCGAGTTATAGGTCTCAATTTTTTTGTCGTTAGCCTCTATCTTCTTTTCTCCTGACTCAATCCTCTTGGTGAGATCCTTGAGCATTTTCATAATAGTTGGGTCTTTGTAAAGACCCGTAAAATTTCTTAACTAAAAACGATGCCCGGATAGGCCCTAATGTTGTTATAACTGTAGAAATTCTTAAAACGGGCCCTTTTTGAGTAAGAACTACCCCAGGATTGAAAAGATAAAATTTTCCAGAATTGCGCAGATCTGCGGTCCACTATGCGATCGCAGATCAGGTATGCGGACCACATAATGGTCGCATACCTGGACAATTGCTGTCAATTTTGAGGACATCTATGAAGCCCAAGATGCGATTGCATTTTGGGAATGCGGGCCGCATAGTTGTCGCATTCTTGCACCTCTATTTTTTATGCGGAGGTTATGCGACGCACTATGCGATCGCATAACATGTATGCAGACCGCATAGTGGTCGCATACCTGGACAATTGCTGTCAATTTTGAGGACATCTATGAAGCCCAAGATGCGATTGCATTTTGGGAATGCGGGCCGCATAGTTGTCGCATTCTTGCACCTCTATTTTTTATGCGGAGGTTATGCGACGCACTATGCGATCGCATAACATGTATGCAGACCGCATAGTGGTCGCATACCTGGGCAGTCTGTTTCCTATTTTGTCCCAACTGAGGGCCACTTATGCTACAGGAATGCGGACCGCATAGCAGGAATGCGGTCGCATTCCTGACCACATTTCCTGCTTCAGGGCTTCTAATTTCTAATTTTCATACCCGACCCCCAGCCTAATAAAAACCCTACCCCTTTTTTTTAACGTCTATCTGACTAAAATAGAGAGAAGGGAGTGTGAGTTTAGTGAGAGAAAGCCATTTTCTTCATCAAATCAGTCCACCGCCTCTACTCAGGCCTGGAAATTTTAGAGTAGTCATCATCTTCTTCACCATATGAGGTAAGTCCCCACCCCATTCCCATTTAATTCTCAAAATTTAGTTAAAAATGGGACACACATGGGTTGGTTCTTGAAGACGAGAGTGTAAGACCTTGCATGCATGTATATGATTTGTCACAATCTAGTAGAGGGGAGCGAGCTAGAGTAATTTTTCATAAAGAGGGGGTTAGTTAATCTAAGGGATCACGTAGCGTTTGATTAAATGCCAAAATGAGTTCAAGTTATGTTTATGATTCATAATTCTAAGTTAAATGTGTCACATTGTGAATTAGATTGACGGTGCTAGACAGTCCGGTGATTTGTGATAGAAATTAAGGAGAAATTCCAATTCGAGGTATGTATGGATAACTTTAATCTTTGTAGAGTCGCCTTGTTAGTGTCCGAGCATTCGGTATGTATTCATGATTTGATTGTATTTGAATCAGATGTCCTATTGTGATGAGATGAAGGGTTCTATTCTCTTAATGCCTTAGTTGATTTCCATGCCACCATGCTATGTAAGATTGTGAACTGTGATTCTTTGTACTTACTCTATCATTTGCAAAACTCGTTATATGCTTTAATATCTCAGTATGAAAGGAAGTGCTACTAAATGAACGAAATGATAACGAACCCAATTGTTAAATGTATCAAAGTGCTAAAGGCTTTGTAGCAAATGATGGAAAGGAAATGTGGATTGATTTAATTAAGCTAAATGATTATGGCATACCGTACATGACTCACTGTTTGGTAAAGGTTATTGTGCCCTTGATTTCACATGGTTGTTTGGTTGTTATGAATTTATACTCTTGATGATAGAAATCCTTGTGATTGAATTGTTGGTTGTTGTTGCTATCAATGTGATTGTACGGTGGGATCGGGTTACGCGCCGCAATAGGAGGAATAAGGGTGATATGTTGAGAAGTAATAAGGGTGGAATATGATTGTACGGTAGGATCGGGTTATGCGCCGCAACAGAAGAAATAAGGGTGGAATGATGAGAAGAAATAAAGGTGGAATATGATTGTACAGTGGGATCGGGTTGCGCGCCGCAACAGGAGAGTAATTGAAATAAAGAACTGTGAAACTCTCATTGTGTTTTCTGTGTTTCTATGTAGTATTTGTTTGGTTTCCCTAACAGTCTCCTATCTGTGCACTGTTTGATTCTACTTAGAGTGAAGTTTTTTCATACATGCTAGGACTATTCAATGGTACTAACGTCCCTTTTGCCGGGGGCGCTACATCTTTTATTTGGATGTAGGTGGTTCCATAGCAGGCAGCTCCGAACGCCGATAGTGGTGCCTTCCCTCCATCTTCTCAGCAGTCTTGGTGAGCCCCACTTCTTCTCGGGGCCGTATGTAGTTCATGTTGGCTCATTTTGTTTATGTCGCCTTCTTTTGAGGTATAGCCAGGGCCTTGTTGCCGGCAAGTCTATGTATACTGTTCTAGAAACTCTGTGGTTTGTATATATATATATATTGGGCAGTGGTTGTATTTGCTCGTAATCGTGGTCCGTATCGGGCATGTTGTATCTATTATGTATGTTTTGGGAAATCTAGTATAATAATGTTAAATGAGAAAAATTGGATTTATTGTGGTAATCACACACTTTTAAGCTTATCTCACTGTTTCATATAAATAATGTATGTTATGAACACGGGGCGACGCGCTGGGTAGGAAAGGCAAACCAAGTCCGCTTTATCGGGATCATCCGGTTAGGCGCCGGTCTCGTCCCTCGGTTTTGGGGTGTGACAAACTTGGTACCAGAGCCTAAGGTTTTTAAAAGTATCCTAGTATGTCTCGGAGCCGTGTCTAGTAGAGCCCTTCTTATCAGTGTGTTGTCGACCACATCTATAATTAGAGGGCTGCATGGACATTTAGGAAAAACTACCCTTCATTTTTATTCTGTATCGTGCGATGAAGTGGAAGGTGAGGATGTCTTTATCTAACTCGTGCATTGCTCCAACTTTCAGTAAAATGGCACCCAAGAAGAGAGCTTGACTCGTCCTAGAGGCCAATGCCACCCCAGCAGTGGTCCTAAATTCCCTATGTAACGACCCAGCCGGTCATTTTGCGTATTAAGATCCCGTTTCCTTAAATGAAACCTTCCATAGAGTCTATTCGTGCTTTATGACTCGAGGGAGCGGGTGGTTCGGGATTTGGGAATGAATTGGATGGTTAGGAACACTTGGTTCCTTAAGGTTGGCCTATTTGGCCAAGTTTGACTTCGGTCAACATTTTGAGCAAATGACCTCGGGATCGAGTTCTAGCAGCTCCAGTAGCTCCGTATGATGATTTCGGACTTGGGCGTATGTTCGGCTCGGGTTTCTAATGACCCGGGAGCGTTTCGGTGCCCGAAATGGAAATCAGGATTTCCTTAAGTTTAGAATTTGGCCTGGAACGGGACTTCATGCTATCGAGGTCCGAATGGAATTCGGGGACCGAAAATAGTTCTGTATAGTCCTTTATGACTTGCCTGCAAAATTTGGGGTCATTCCGAGTAGTATAGACCCGTTCGGCGCAATGTAATGTATTCTAGAATTTCAAAGTTCTTAAGTTTGATTAATTTGGTTTTGGGGTTAAATTCTTAGTTCCGTTGTTGTTTTCCATGTTCCGGAAGTTCGAGCGAGTCCGTATCATGAATACAGACTTGCTGGTGCTTTTGGACAGGGTCCCGGGGGGCTCAAGGGTGTTTTAGACCCCCGGGAGCTAAGTTAGAAAAACCAGAAAATTCCTGTTTGGTTTCCTTCTCTGCGATCGTAGAGGGATGATTGCGATCACAGAGAGGATCTCTTCTGGGCTAAATTTTGTTCTCTGCGATCGCATAAGTCTTGTCCCCCACTCTCTGCGAACGCAGACTCACTCCTGCGATCGCACAAGTCACCTACCTACCCCCCCCCCCTCCTACTGCCTGTTCCTCTCTGCGGTCGCAGACCTCACTCCTGCGATCGCACAAGTCACCTACCTACCCCCCCCCCCTCCTACTGCCTGTTCCTCTCTGCGGTCGCAGACCTCACTCCTGCGATCGCACAAGTCACCTACCTACCCCCCCCCCCTCCTACTGCCTGTTCCTCTCTGCGGTCGCAGACCTCACTCCTGCGATCGCACAAGTCACCTACCTACCCCC
The DNA here is from genome assembly GCA_005239495.1 of Nicotiana undulata. Taxonomy (NCBI): domain Eukaryota; kingdom Viridiplantae; phylum Streptophyta; class Magnoliopsida; order Solanales; family Solanaceae; genus Nicotiana; species Nicotiana undulata. The sequence continues at coordinate 88,842 of ML279437.1, forward strand.
CCCCCCTCCTACTGCCTGTTCCTCTCTGCGGTCGCAGACCTCACTCCTGCGATCGCACAAGTCACCTACCTACCCCCCCCCCCTCCTACTGCCTGTTCCTCTCTGCGGTCGCAGACCTCACTCCTGCGATCGCATAAGCCTACCTCCCTACCCTCTGCAATCGCAGGCCTCATCTATGCGATCGCATAGTGCTTCCTGGGGGCCAGGGTCATTTTTTCTCCTCGATCGCAGGCCTGATGCCGCGATCGCAGTGAAGGTTTTTCTGGGCAGTATTTAAATGTCCAATTACGGGATTCTTCTTCATTATTCAATACCCAACCTCCATTAGATCTCCTCAAAGCTAGGGAAAAGCTGTCCAAGGTCAAGTCCTTCCAGCTTAGTATGATTTTCTCTCTAAATTCATGAATTTATTATGGAAATCTAACTAGTTATATATTAAAATATCAAATCATGGGAAAATTGAGTAGAAATTTCTAGGGCTTTGATAATTAGTGAGTTATCCCTTTTTAGCCATGAATTTCTAAATAAATTATGTAATTACGATCCTTAGGATTCAGGTAATTCATTCCTTCGAGAATTTTCAAAATCCGAACACGTGGGCCTGGGGTCGAAATTTCAAAAACCTTCAAGAATACTATATTTTGGGATTTCTTGTTAATTCTTATTCTTGGAGCATAAATTGATTCAATTATGCTATGTTTGGCTAGTTGTGAGCCGTCGAGGGTAGTTTCAGAATTTCGGGCGCATCTTTTGACCTTGTCCTTGGTCCGAGGAGTGCTTTTATCGAGGTGAGTCTCCTTTCTAACCTCGTAAGAGGGAAATTGTTCCTCTAGGTAACCCTGTTTGCTATGTGATCTTGTTTGGGGGCTACGTACGCACCGGGTGATGAGAGTCCGTACGTAGTGGCTATTACTGCTTCGTCCGGGTAGTTAGGACACAGCATGCTCATTGTTTTCCCCTGTTGTAGCATAGATATGACTTGTATACTTGTGTGATTGGTATTGTTGTCTTTGAACGTTGTGATACTTGGCTTGATTTAAGTGTGATTAGAGAATCATGGGATAGGATCGGGTTGTATGCCACGGCGAGATTGAGACTACAAGGGTGGGATCGGGTCGTACTCCACGGCGAGATTGAGACTACAAGGGTGGGATCGGGCCGTACGGCACGGAGAGATTGAGACTACAAGGGTGGGATCGGGCCGTACGCCATAGCGAGATTGAGACTACAAGGGTGGGATTGGGCCGTACACCACGGCGAGATTGAGACTTACCATATGGGAGCGGGCCGTACGCCACGGCGGATACCAACTTGTTTGATTTGAGATTGTTATTTGATGCCGGATATTGATGTACCTGATCATTTGTTTTACTTGCCTACAGTTTTCTTTACATTCTGCTTACTTTTCTACTGTTGGACCTTAGTGAGTATCGAGTCGACCTCTCGTCACTACTTCTTCGAGATTAGACCGGATACTCACTGGGTACATATTTATATATATGTACTCATGCTGCACTTTCTTTCTTTTTCTGTACTTGATTGTGCAGGTCCGGAAGTTGGTCCATCTGATTTTCAGGTCGGCGCCAAATATTGATAGCGTGGTCATACTTCACGGTGAGCTGCTTTCCTGGCGACTTCCGAGCAGCACCCTGGAGTCCCTTTTGTTATGATCTCTGTCTATTTCATTCAGACTGAGACCCTATATATGTTGTAGTCATTGTATATTCAATAGCTGCCCGTGACACTCGTGACACTAGTTCCTGGCACACATGCGGTATATATTTTTGGGGTTTTGGGTTGTATATCCATGTGTATGTCTTATTTCAGCCTAGTATCTACTATGATTTTACCTTCACTCAAGGCTAGTATCATGTTAGTTGTTAATAACTAGTAATCATTGACTTGTTTGATCGAATGGGAAGGGTATCACTTAGTGAAAGTTATATCGGCTTGCCTAACCCCGTTGTTGGGCGCCATCGCGACCTGAATTAGGATTTGGGTCGTGACAACGTGGTATCAGAGCCCTAGGTTCACGTAGTCTCACGAGTCACGGGCAAACCCAGTGGAGTCTTGCGGATCGGTACGGAGACATTTGTACTTATCTTCAGGAGGCTATAGGGTGTTAAGAAACTCCGTTTGTTCATATCCTATCGTGCAACCGATGATGTATTCAAACCTCTTCTTTTATTCTCTCACAGATGGTGAGGACGCGTGCTTCACATGTTCCTGATCCAGGGGAGGCTGCTACCCCCGCCGCTCGAGGTCGTGGTAGGGGCAGGGGTAGGGCTCCTATTCGTAGGAGAGGGCGAGGGCGTCCCAGAGCTGTACCGGTTGCGCCGGTTAGGGATCCTTATGTTGAGGAGCAGGATGAGTTGCCTCCAGTAGCTCCACCACCAGCTGATTTTATGACAGCGCCGGGCTTCCAGGAGGTCATGGGCCGTATGCTGAGGTTCATGGATACTATGTCACAGACAGGTGTACTTCCGTCGAATCCCGCTGCTTCTCAGGTAGGAGGGGGAGTTCAGACCCCTACCGCCTAGGCTACAGGACCAGCAGCAGCAGTACATCATACTCCAGATATTCCACCAGTGATCGCGGCTCAGCCTGGTGTGGCCGCACCAGAGCCCAGGCCAGTTGCAGAGATAGACTAGCAGAAGTTGCTAGGTAGATGGACCCAACTTCGCCCTCCGACCTTTGGGGTTGAGCGGGGAGAGGACGCACAAGATTTCATCGAGAGGTGCAGGGACAGGCTACACAACATGAGGATATTAGAGTCACATGGGGTAGATTTCGCGACTTTCCACCTTGAGAGCAGAGCTCGCCGCTTGTGGCAGTATTATGTACTCAGTAAGCCAGCAGGGTCTCCACCGGTTACTTGGGAACAGTTTACTCAGTTATTCTTGGACCGATACATTCCACCGTCTGAGAGGGAGGAGTTGCGGGGTCAGTTTGAGAGGTTAGAGCAGGGGCAGATGTCTGTGTCAGATTATGAGGCCAGGTTCTCAGAGTTGTCTCGCCATGCTCTCATGATATTGCCCACAGATGCTGAGAGGGTTCGACGATTTGTGGCAGACTTACATCCGGGTATCAGGACTTCCATGGCTAGAGAGGTAGAGATGGGTACCCCATATAAGCTCGTAGTCGAGATAGCTCGATGTATCGAGGGTTACCATGCGAGGAGTAGAGAGCAGGGTCAGCAGGGTTTGCAAGACAAGAGGCCCAGGTTCACAGGTGACTTCAGAGGGGCTCCAGCTAGGGCCAGGGGTCAGTATGGAGGTGTCCAGTTCAGCAGGCCTTCCTATTCAGCACCTCCAGTACCTCCTAGGGTTGTTCTAATCAGGCCCCAGTTTAGCGCCATGCCAGAGCGCTCCTATTATCCTCCAGCCATCCAAAGTACACCCAGCAGTTATTCTAGCCATCAGAGATCCTCCAGTTCTTATCCCATTGCTTTACTAGAGGATTCACACCGCTCTTCAGCTATTCAGGGTTCCTCCTCTTCAGGGAAGCGAGTAGTAGTGCCAGGGTGTTTCCGAGAGTGTGGTGATATGGGTCACGCATGGAGGTTTTGTCCCAGGTATCGGGGCAAGGCCGTGTAGAAGAGCCAGCAGCCTATGATTATAGCACCAGCAGCACGACCACCTAGGGGTGGAGGTCAGGTTGGCAGGGGTCACCCTAGAGAGGGAGGCCAGTCAGGAGGGGGTCGTTCAGCTCCAGCTCGTCCTGGGGGAGCTCAATCTTCGGGTGCTCCAGCCGGATTTTATGCTATTCTCGCCAGGGCAAATGCAGTGGCATCAGACGCGGTGATTACAGGTACTATTTCGGTCTGTGGTAGAGAGGCTTCAGTGCTATTTGATCCAGGGACTACATATTCATATGTTTCAGTATTATTTTCCCGTTCTCTGGATGTTATTTGTGAGTCTTTGGGTTCTCCCTTGTATGTATCCCCTCTTCTAGGCGACTCTGTAATGGTAGACCGGGTCTACCGGTCTTGTGTGATTACTTTTTGTGGGTTTGAGACCAGAGTCGACCTGTTGTTGCTTGATATGGTTGATTTCGAGGTCATCTTGGGCATGGATTGGCTATCCCCTCATCATGATGTCCTGGATTGCCATGCCAAGATAGTTACATTAGTCATGCCTGAGTCGCCGAGGTTAGAGTGGAGGGGTGCTTCAGTTAGTGCCTTCAGTCGGGTCATTTCCTTCATGAACGATTGGCACATTGTCGAGAAAGGGTGTCTGTCTTATCTTGCTTATGTGCGGGACACCACCGCCGAGTCTCCTACCCTTGATTCAGTGCTTGTCGTTCGAGAGTTCCAAATGTATTCCCTTCAGACTTTCCAGGCATGCCTCCAGATCGAGATATAGATTTCTGCATTGATCTGACTCCAGATACTCAGCTTATTTCTATTCCTCCTTATCGTATGGCCCCTAAGGAGCTAAAGGAACTGAAGGAGAAGCTTAAGGAGTTGTTTTCCAAGGGATTCATTAGGCCAAGTGTGTCGCCGTGGGGTGCTCCAGTCCTATTTGTGAAGAAGAAGGATGGGTCTGTGCGGATGTGTATTGACTACCGCCAGTTGAATAAATTGACCATCAAGAACAAGTATCCTCTGCCGCGCATTGATGATTTGTTTGACCGGCTATAGGGTGCTCGTGTGTTCTCTAAGATTGATCTGAGGTCAGGTTATCACCAATTGAAGATTCGGGCTTCTGATATCCCGAAGACTTCATTTCGCACCAGATATGGCCACTATGAGTTCTTAGTGATGTCCTTTGGCTTGACTAATGCCCCCGCAGCATTTATTGACTTGATGAATAGGGTATTCAGGCCGTATATCGACTCCTTCGTTATTGTTTTCATTGATGATATATTGATCTACTCACGGAGCCTGGGAGAGCACGAGCAGCATTTGAGAGTTGTACTTGAGACCTTGCTAGAGCAGAAGCTATATGCTAAGTTCTCCAAGTGCGAGTTTTGGCTGGAGTCCGTGGCATTTATGGGGCATGTGGTTTCAGGTGAGGGTATCAAGGTTGATTCGGAGAAGATTGAGGTAGTTCAGAGTTGGCCACGTCCTACTTCAGCTTCAGAGATCAGGAGTTTTCTGGGTTTAGCAGGCTACTACCGTCGGTTCGTGGAGGGGTTCTCTTCTATTGCTGCCCCATTGACTAGATTGACTCACAAGAATGTTCGAAATCGTTAAAATACAGAGATTTAAGAAATTTAGGTCGAGATTAGAGTTTCATGAGAAACCAGAGAGAGAAGTAAGGGAACCTGGCTGTGAAACTCAGTACAATGGTGTTTAGAGCACCATCGCGTCAAAAACCCAGGCAGAGCTTCCAGTGGTGGTCCGGCATGGTTGAAACCCATGGAGGTCTCAAAGACGGAGAGGATCAGAGAGATAAGGCTTCAAGGCGGCTGGTGGTCGAAAGGGGTGAGACTGGAGGTGGCCGGAGAGACGGTGAAGGCCATCGGAGAAGAAGAAGAACCTAGAAGGTTCTAGATAGAGGAGGAGAGGAAGAGGCGGATAGAGAGAGAGAGAGAGAGAGATGGTCTCGAAAATGAAAGACGGGGAGGGGTTGGTTAGAGTTAATTAAGGAAATAAAAGATCTGGGCCATTGATCTTTTTTGATCAACGGCTCAGATCTGATCGGGGCTGGGTCGGGTAGAGAGATAGTTTTGGCCTGGTCATTTGTGGGTCTGATGGGTTGGGTATTTGGGGTTCGAATGTGGCTAGAATTTAAAGAAAAGAAGGCTAGGTGTTAAATACCCAATAAAAAATAGGTAATTAATTAATAAAAAATATTTAATAATTATAAAAGATGAAATTAAGCTAAATAGGTAAAATTACAATAATTAACTAATATTAAATGTAAGAAAACATAAATTTCAAATCTAAAAAGGTATAAAATATCTAATTAGGCCATAACTGCAAAATGATTGTAATTGCAATTAAATAAGACCCAATTGGCCAATTCATGAGACAATTGGATTTTAATAAATAGAAAATGACTATAAATGATATACTGAGCTAGGAAGCATTTTTGAAATTTTTTAGGGCATAATTTATGAATTAAAATGGGGAAATAGTTTAAGTAAAAATATGGAAAAAAATAGAGAAAAATACTCATTATTGCAAAGAGTGATTTTGAAAGCTGATATGCAAGTTAAAAAAAATAATTTGAGGAAAAATTGGGTATCAACAGCCATCACGACCTGAGTTAGGATTTTGGGTCGTGACATTAGGAGTATTAAATTAAATGGTGTTACCCTTAATTAATTTATTAGTTAGTTTATAATTAGACAAACACTAAGTTAGAATTAATTACTACATTTGTGTTGAGTTCCAATTTAATTTTAATTAATTAATTAGTTTAGATTAGCTTAAAGGGGGATTAAAATCGGACCTAGGCCAAAAATTACCCAGGCCCTATCCTTTCTCTATACACAAACACACCCAGCTCAAATAAACCCAAACCCGGCCAGCCCTGTCACCCCAAAAACGACCCCATTTCAATTAAAGAAGCAATCCCAATCGTTGATCTATTTTGATCCAACGGCTAGGAAATCAACAGCCCTAAACTATATAAGTGTCCAAACTCCACCCCCTACCCCCATTTGCCAAAGACTTACACCCCCCACCTCCCGTCTCTCTCTCTCTTCTCTGAACCTCCGCCGTCTACCACCTTGCTCCGCCGACCGAAAATCGCCTACTGGCGGTGGAGCTCAAACAAATAGCCCCAAAGTTTTACCAGACGACCTCCTGCCTTCCCTCAATCCCGTCTTACCATTAGTTTTACCAAAAACCTGCCCAAAATTCATCAATTCCGGATCTAAGAAGTCAGAAACCTAGAATCCCTACATCGGCCGATTCCAAGACCTCCAATGGATCACACCTACATGAGTCGATAGCTCTTGGTGAGAGATATCGATTCATGTGGGTTTGGACCATTTACAAACCCTACCGGAGTCCGGCCAAAATCCGGCGAGCCGCCGAAATCTGGCCAAAATTCTCGCATTAAACTGTATCCCCCGAAACCTCATTGTTCCTCTTATTGTTGCTTGTTTGAACCTAATTCTGAAAATCTCAGACTTTTTTTTATATTTTAGTTTTAGTTTCTATTTTTCTTTTCTTATTTTTTGGCTTATATGTTTCCTTTTCTTTGATGATTAAACGACGCTTTGAATTCTACGCTAGGTTCAGCTTTTGATTATGCATGACTCGATGTAGTTTAAGTCTGTCCAGATTTCTATCAACTAATTTGGCTTGTGAAAAGTTATATGCTAATTGGTTGACATTAGTTTAAACTTGCATATTTAGGTCTAATTGGAGTAGTAATTTAGGTTTTACTGATTAATCCCAACTATTAGTCTAGGTTTCTGAATTCAGTCCCTTTTATGAATGACTTAATTGTTAAGGTTTCTACCCTTTTCGGAGTAAATGGTTTTGGTTTACTGAGTGATTGTATAGGATTTCCTGATTTTTCTGATCTTGAAATTGTAATCTGTGTGTATTGGTTCTCTACTTAGTCTGTTTTAGTCAAGCTGATTTTTATGAACTTAGGATAATAGGTTACCATCCCCCTCCCTTGTTTTCCTTAATTATCAGTTATAGTTGTTGTTAATCGTTGATTATTTAGGATAGTATTTGATTCTAAACTAATAAGTGGTCATAAATTCAAAGGCTTCTAGCTAAATCATCAATTATTGAAGGCCTGGTACTCGCAGGTTTACTTTGGCCCCGCTTCAGGCTCCCTATAGTATAGCTTACATTTCCTCAATGTAATTTATTCAATCTCGGTCTGTAATAATCCTTTGTAACAGATAGGGGTAACTAGTAAAAAGGTGAGGGTTGCTATATGATTCAGTGAGGTAAACTGGGTAGAAATCATGTTTTAGGTTTTACATTATGTTCATTTTAATGTAGAAATCATGTTCTAGGTTTGTGTTATGCAGTAGATATCATGTTGTAGGTGCTATACTTATTCGCATTAAAACTATGCTAAATTTGTGCATTAGATACCATTTCTTAGGATACTCACGTTTATTTCTTTCGCCTATTAAAAATCATGTTACGGTTCATCCCGTCACTTATGATTTTGCACAAGTCACCATCACTTAGAAATCTTGCCATTAAGTTAATCATATTGCTTAATAAAATGACCATCTCCATGTGCATTAGAAAGCTTGCCTTAGGACTCTGTTTGCATCTGCGTTAAATCATATCTACATCGCCTAAAATAAACAACCGTCTATAAAGAAGTTAAAACATCACCTACATACAGAGGTATCATGTTCAGGTATAAATCAGTAAAAAATCACCTGCTATAATAGTCATCACTTAGATCAGCATGCCTCTAGGTCGGAATAATTCCAAGCTGTTTTGATTAGTTCCCAGAATTATGATTACATACAGTTCCACGCCTAGGCAAGCCTTAGGTAATTGATGTTCTTATAAAAGCTATGAAATGGTGCTCTGTTTATTTATAAACTGCTCAGGTTTAACAGGTTTTAAAATCAGTAGGCAAACTGATCAGGATTCTGTCACTTCGCTCTAAACAATGCTGCATATTCTGTGTCTGTGATGCTCACCTAGATACCATATTCTGTTTCTTTCTGAAGTCATAAAATCTGTGTTTGAGACGTGCTACCTATTGGCCTATGTATGTGGAGGTTAACATGAGCCCCTTAATTTCTCCCCTATTTGGTAGTCCTATGTGTTATTTGTTGTCGCCTAGACTTTTGCTTTTTAAACACCTTAGTCGATTCTAGAACTGCCTAAGTCTAGAGGTCCTAAACTCCTCCGAGACCACAAGGAAGGGACGGGTAACAACACGCTTAGTGTTCGTTAATCAAACTCGCTTATATAACGGCTAAGGGGAGGGTAATGGGTAGTAAAAGGATATGATGACCTAGCGCTAATGCAACGCGTAGCCCCTCTAATTGAGGAGTGATTACCGGACATTGTATGGATATGATCCTATAGGCTAACCACCCTAGGACTTTCCTTATTCCTTCTACATATGTGTGCTTAGACTGCTTATCTGTCAAAAAGTCTTTTATTGTTTTACATATGTGTGCTTAGACTGCCTATTTGCTAATTGACTAATTCACAAAGTAAGTTTAGCCGAGTGTCACGACCCGAAATTCCACCTTCAGGACGTGATAGCGTCTAACGTTGAACCCGCTAGACAAGCCAACGTTTTTGGTTAAATTTACTATTTTCTTTATTTACGACATTTAAAAGAACAACAATAAACATGAATAAATGAATAAGAATGCGGAAACTAAGAATTCATCAACTTAATATAATAAATGTTACGAAATTCCGTACATAAAACCCCCCAGAACCGATTTCACAATTTCACGGACAGTCTAAGATTGCTAAAAACATGAGTCTGAAATAAAGAAGTGTAGTTGTCTAGAAATACAAAATAAGATAGAAGAAAAGAAATAGATGGTGACGCCAAGGCATGCGGACGCCTGCAGGACTACCTCGGTGTCGTTGCTGACTGAAGGATACTCCCTCGCTCAATGTCCACTGGATCCGGCGCTGTAATCTGCACAACATAAAGAAGTGCAGGTGTAGCATCAGTACAACTGACCCCATGTACTGAGTAAGTGCCGAGCCTAACCTCAGCGAAGTAGTGACGAGGGTAGGACACGACATATAACGAATACTTGTGCAGTCCAGATAATATAATAAAGAAGAAATGACAAGAAATAAACAGTTAAACACCAAAACGGGGTTAACATGTTGCGGAAAAGGGGCAATAACTCACTGAAATGACAGGGCAAGATAATAACTAATATGTATGAACAACAGCAGGAACTTAACAACTTTGAACAATAAATAAACAGAACAGCACGACATGTCCCCTCGTGCTATAACCTCACAAAACACTCGGCACGGAATGTCCCCTCGTGCATAAATAAAATAATCACTCGGCACGGAATGCCCCCCCGTGCATAAATAAATAATCACTCGGCACGGGATTTCCCCTCTTGCATAACCTCACAATCACTCGGCACGGAATTTCCCCTCGTGCACATCATATATGAAAGCAACAATTGACAAGAAAATTCAACAATAAGAAACCTTAAATGCACAGAAATGTTCAACAAGAATTCTACCGTTCCGGCACGGAACACAGCTATAACCAAACTCACTCAGAAGTACAATTGAACAAATAATCCTCAACCAAATGATTAATCAAAAATATTCTACACCATGAGTTAGTCCCAATGCATAACCTCCAGAATGACACTTACTTCATAACACGGAGAATATCGATGAGAACTACATATATCATAGAATTCGACTCACGGGCATGCATTGACCACAACATATAGGTACTCGTCACCTCACCTATACGTTGGACATGAGTTATCAAATAGAAAATAGGACTCAATACCTAATCCCTCAAGCTAAGGTTAGACCAAACACTTACCTTGGCTCCAAGAATGCAAATCAAGCCTCTAGCAGCGCTTTTCCTCTCGAATCCGTCTCCGAAACAATCGTATCTAGACACAATTGACTCAATAACATCATTAATTACTCAACAATTAAATTCCAAAGCCTAATTGTTGATTTTCCAACTTTCTTCCAAAAATTCAAAAATTCGACCCCGGGCCCGCTTGGTCCAAACATGAGGTTCGGACCAAAACCCGATCGCCCATTCTCCCACGAGCCCGAATATATAATTTGTTTTGAAATCCGACCCCAAAAACGAGGTCAAATTCCTAAATATTCAAAAAGCCCTAACTCTACCCAAAACCCCAATTTTTACCCTTTAATTCCATGATTTTAGGCCTAGAATCTAATGATTGTTGATGAAAATGGAAGAAAAAGAAGTTAGGATTACTTACCTATGAAGCTATGGTGTAAGAGATGCTCCAAAATCGCCTAAGAGGGTTGGGGAAGAAGGGGTTTATGAAAATGGTGGATAAATCCCGTAGGTATTCTGTTTTTGGTATTTAAAATCACTGGGCAGAAATTACTCTCCGCGTTCGCGGGCCCCAGGCCGCGTTCGCGGAGGTTTAAGTCTACAGTCCTGTGCGTTCGCGGTTGTGGGGCCGCGTCGCACGTGGTATTTTACACTCAGCAGCCCAGACCCCCCTCTAGCCTATGCGTTCGCACCCAACCCCCCGCGCTCGCACAGTGTCCCCAAACATTCCCTACGCGTTCGCATCCTAATTGGTGCGTTCGCACAGAACAAAGTCTACCCTGACCCCCAACCCTAAATAACCATGTGCGTTTACACTCCCTTGAGTGCGTTCGCATAGGGTAAATCCCTGGACACCAACAACAGCACAAAAACACCAGATTTTTCACCGCTTTTGCATTCCCACACCTACCCGAAACTCACCCGAGCCCTCGGAGCTCAAAACCAAATATACACACATCCTCAAAAATATCCTACGGACTTATTCGAGTAATCAAAACACCAAAATAACATCATAAACATCGAATTAAAACTCAAACTCTATAGAAATTCTCAAAACTTCTTAAACTTCAAATTTCCCATTTTTAGTCTGAATCGCGTCAAACTAAGTCCGTTTCTTACCAAATTTCACAAATAACTCATATAAAACATATTGAACATGTTCCGGGCTCCGGAACCATAATACGGTCCTGATATCACAAGTTTCACATCAAATCTCATTCAAAAACCTTTATATTTTTCAGTAAATAATTTTCTTTAAAAATTCATTTCTCGGACTTGGGACCTCGGAATTCGATTCCGGGCATACGCCCAAGTCCCATATTTTCCTACGGACCCTCTGGCACCGTCAAATTATGGGTCCAGGTCCGTTTACCAAAAATGTGACCAAAGTCAACTTTATTCAAATAATTATCATAAATTCAACATTTATTCAATTTTCCACTTAACGGCTTACCGGCTACACGCCCAGGCTGCGCACGCACATTGAGGTGAGATAGAAGGAGGCTTTCATGGCCTCAGAACACATATTTAGCTAAAATTATACGGGATGACCTTTTGGGTCATCACATTCTCCACCTCTAAAACAAACGTTAGTCCTCGAACAGACATAAAAAGGTACCTGAATCAGGGAAAAGATGGGGATATCCCCTCCGCATATCGGACTCGAACTCCTAGGTAGCTGCCTTAATAGGCTGACCTCTCCACTGAACATGAACCGAAGGATAACTCTTCGATCTCAACTGATGAACCTGCCGAGCTAATATGGCTACCGGCTCTTCTTCATAAGTCAAATCGTTGTCCAACTGGACACCGCTGAAGTCAAGTACATGAGAGGGATCGGCAATATACCCCCGAAGCATAGATACGTGAAACACAGGATGCATGGCTGATAAACTCGGTGGCAAGGAAAGTCTGTAGGCCACCTCCTCTACCTTATCAAGAATCTCAAATAGACCAATGTACCTTGGGCTCAACTTGCCCTTCTTTCTGAACCTCATCACGCCCCTCATGGGCGACACCCGAAGAAAAACCCGGTCTCCTATCATAAATGCCAAATCTCGAACTCTGCAATCCGCATAACTTTTCTGCCTGGACTAAGTTGTACGAAGTCTATCCTGAATGACCTTCACCTTGTCCGAGGAATCCTGGACTAACTCAGAAACCAACAATCTAGCCTCTCCCAGCTCAAATCACTCGACTGGCGACCAACACCGCCTACCATACAATGCCTCATACGGAGCCATCTAAATACTCGACTGATAGTTGTTGTTGTAGGAAAACTCTGCTAAAGACAAAAATTTGGTCCCATGAACCTCTAAAGTCAATGACACATGCTCGCAACATATCCTCTAAAATCTGAATAGTACGCTCCAACTGTCCGTCCGTCTGAGGATGAAATGATGTGCTCAAATCAACCCGTGTACCCAACTCACGCTGAAATACTCTCCTGAAATGGGAGGTAAACTGAGTACCTTGGTCAGATATAATGGACACGGGCACACCATGCAATCGAACAATCTCCCTCATATAGATCCTTGCCAACTTCTCTGAAGAGTACGAAACTGATACATGAATGAAGTGTGCTGACTTGGTCAGCTTATCCACAATGACCCACACCGGATCAAACATCCTTTGAGTCTGTGGGAGTCCAACCACGAAATCCATGGTGATACGCTCCCACTTCCACTCGGGAAGCTCAATCTGCTGCATCAAACCGCCTGGTCTCTGGTGCTCGTACTTAACCTGCTGACAGTTCAAGCACCGAGCTACATAGGCTACAATATCCTTCTTCATCCTCCGCCACCAATAATGCTGCCGCAAGTCCTGATACATCTTTGCGGTGCCCTGATGAAAGGAATACCAGGAACTATGGGCCTCCTGCAATATCAACTCATGAATACCATCAACATCAGGTACGCAAATACGACCATGCATCCTCAAAAATCCCTCATCATCAACGGTGATCTGCTTGGCACCTCCGTGTCGGATCGTATCTCTAAGAACAAACAAATGACGATCATCATACTATCTGGCCCGAATACGATCATACAATGAGGAACGGGCCACGGTATGGGCCAAAACACTGCCAGTCTCAAAAACCTCCAATCTCATAAACCGGTTGGCCAAAGCCTGAACATCCAAAGCAAGCGGTCGCTCTCCGACTGATAAATAAGCAAGACTACCCATACTGGCTGACTTCTGGCTCAAAGCATCGGCCACCACATTGGCCTTCGCTGGATGATATAAGATGGTAATGTCATAATCCTTCAACAGCTCTAACCATCTCCTCTGCCTCATATTCAACTCTTTCTGCTTGAAAAGATACTGCAAAATCTTATGATCTGTGAACACCTCACATGGCACACCATACAGGTAATGCCTCCAAATCTTCAATGCATGAACAATGGCTGCCAACTCTAAATCATGAACTTGATAATTCTTCTCATAAACCTTCATATGTCGTGAAGCATAAGCTATAAACTTGCCATCCTGCATCAACACTGCACCAAGTCCAACCCGTGAAGCATCACAATACACGGCAGGTATATAGCCCTGAACCTGTGGGCAAAACTAACACCGGTGGCGTGGTCAAGGCTGTCTTGAGCTTCTGAAAGCTCGCCTCACACTCATCTGACCACCTGAACTGGGCACCCTTCTGGGTCAACCTGGTCATCGGGGCTGCTATAGACGAAAAGCCCTCCACAAAGCGGCGATAATAACCTGCTAGGCCCAAGAAACTCCGAATCTCTGTAGCTGAGGTAGGTCTAGGCCATTCTCTGACTGATGAAATCTTCTTGGGATCCACTTGAATACCCTCTGCCGACACCACATGACCCAAAAATGCTACCGAACTCAACCAGATATCACACTTGGAAAAGTTGGCATACAACTAACTATCCTTCAAAGTCTGGAGGACGACTCGAAGGTGCTGCTCATTCTCATCTCGGCTATGGGAGTAAATCAAAATATCATCAATGAAAACAATCACAAATGAGTCCAAATAGGGCCTGAACAATCGGTTCATCAACTCCATGAAGGCAGCGGGGGGATTAGTCAACCCAAATGACATCACCAAGAACTCATAATGCACATACCGAGTACGAAAGGCTGTCTTAGGGACATCAGACGCCCTAATCCTCAGCTTATGGTAACCAGATCTCAAGTCTATCTTAGAAAACACTGTAGCACCCTGAAGCTGGTCAAATAGATCATCAATCCTCGGCAAAGGATACTTATTCTTAATAGTAACCTTGTTCAACTGCCGGTAGTCACACACATCCTCATTGAGCTATCTTTCTTCTTAACAAGCAACATTGGGGAACCCCAATGAGAAACACTAGGCCTAATGAAGCATTTATCCAACAAATCCTGCAATTGATCCTTCAACTCCTTCAGCTCTGGCGGGGCCATACGATACGGCGGAGTAGAAATGGGATGAGTTCCCAGAGCTACCTCAATACAAAAATCAATATCCCTGTCGGGTGGCATACCCGACAGGTAAGCAGGGAATACCTCTGGAAACTCACGAACCACGGGCACAGACTCCATAGAAGGAACCTCGACACTAGAATCACGAACATAGGCCGAATAGGCCAAACAACCCTTCTCGACCATGCGCCGAGCCTTCATATATGAAATAACTCTACCGGAATAATTACTAGGAGTCCCTCTCCACTCTAAACGAGGTACTCCCGGTAAGGACAAAGTCACAGTCTTGGCATGACAGTCCAGAATAGCATGATAGAGGGACAACCAATCCATCCCCAAAATAACATCAAAGTCAACCATATCAAGGAGCAAAAGATCTACCTGAGTCTCCAGACCACCAATAACCACTAAGCATGAACGGTAGAGTCGATCTACCACAATAGAATCACCCACCGGTGTAGACACATATACAGAAGTACTCAGGGAATCACGGGGCATACTCAAATAAGGGGCAAAATATGAAGATACATAGGAGAATGTAGACCCCGGATCAAATAAAATCGAAGCATCTCGGCTGCAAATTGAAACCATACCTGTAATGACTGCATCAGAGGCCTCAGCCTCAGGCCTGACCAGAATAGCATAACATCAGGGCGGAGCCCCTTCAACCAGAACATCTCTGGGTCGACCTATTGCGGGCTGACTTCTACCTCTCACAGCATGTCCTCCACCTCTAATAGTCTGGCCTCCACTGCTAGCACCTCGACCTCCACCCCTAGCTGGCTGAGGGGGTAGGGGTACACCTGATGCGGGAACCCTGATACTGCGAACCACAAAACCTCGGGAACAAAACCTGGAGATGTGCCCCACACCACCGCAAGTGAAACAAGACCTTGGCTGCTGATAATGCTGACCCTGGAACTGTCCCTGACGACCAGAATAACCACCCTGGAAGCTCTGAATCGGTGGCACTGATAGGAGCTGATAGTGCTCTGCGGGATACCTGAAGTGCTACCTAGAATGTCCTAGGAGGATGACCTCTGCCAAAAGAATCTCTGCCTCCAGATGAGGCACCACTAAATCGGCCGAAATGACGAGGTCTCTTGTTAGACCCCTGACCACTACCCTGTGATAAAACCATATCAATACGCCTGGCCACATCGGCCGCATCCAGAAAGGAGATATAAGTACATGTCTCCCTGGCAATCTGAAGTCTAATAGGCTGAGCTAGACCCTCAATAACCTCCTCACCCTCTCACGATCAGTGGGGAGTATCATGATAGCATGTCAGGCCAGAGTGATGAACCTGGTCTCATACTGTGTAACAGTCATAGATCCCTGCTGGAGGCGCTCAAACTGCCTCCCATAGTTCTCTCTCTGAGTAACTGGAAGAAACTTTCACAAAAACAACTCGGAGAACTGGGCCCAAGTCAAAGGTGCAGACCCAACTGGTCTGGTAAAGCAATAGTCCCTCCACCAAGTCTTGGCGGTGCCAGAAAGACGAAATATAGCAAAATCGACCCCATTGGTCTCCAGAATGCCCATGTTCTGAAGAACCTCATAACAATTGTCCAAGTAATCTTGGGGATCCTCTAATGGTGCACCAGTAAAAGTAGTAGGAAATAACTTGGTGAACCGATCCAATCTCCGCAAAGCATCGGCAGACATGGCTGCCCCCTCAACGGCATGTGCCACAATACCCTGCTGAATTGCTCCAGCTGTCTGAGGTGCTGGAGTCTGGAACTGAGTGGCTAACTTCTATGGTGTGCGAGTAGCAGTAGTCTGGGGCCCTCCCCCAACCTGAGAGACGGCTGGTGTAGTAGGAAGTAGACCGGCCTGAACCAAACACTCCATGAGGCCCACTAAGTGGACCAGAACGTCCTGAAGAACTGGGGTGGCAACGAACCCCTCTGGAACCTGAGCTGGTCCAACTGGAACCGTCTGAGCAGGAACATCACCGGTAAAGTCTACCTATGGGTCCTCTACAGGGGTTGCTGCTCTGGGCTGAGCCCTGCCCCTGCCTCGTCCCCTAGCACGGCCTCGCCCTAGTCCTCGGTCCCTTGTAGGAGCTGCAACAGGATGATCGGGTTGTTGATCGGTAGATGAGGAAGCACGCGTTCTCGCCATGTGCGAGAGAGTAGAATAGAAACTCAATTAGCATTTAGAATTCAAATCGCACGAAAGAGAAGAAGAAATGTGAAGTTATTCCTAACTTTGCAGCTTCTGGGGGATAAGTACAGACGTCTCCGTACTGATCCCTTAGAATCTACCAAGTTTTTCTGTGAATTGTGAGACCTAAGCAACAAAGTTTAGCCGAGTGTCACGACCCGAAATCCCACCTTCAGGCCGTGATGGCGTCTAACGTTGAACCCGCTAGACAAGCCAACGTTTTTGGTTAAATTTATTATTTTCTTTATTTATGACATTTAAAAGAACAACAATAAAACATGAATAAATGAATAAGAATGTGGAAACTAAGAATTCATCAACTTAATATAATAAATGTTACAAAATTCCGTACATAAAACCCCCAAAACTGGTTTCACAATTTCACGGACAGTCTAAGATTGCTAAAAACATGAGTCTGAAATAAAGAAGTGTAGCTGTCTAGAAATACAATATAAGACAGAAGAAAAGAAATAGATTGTGACGCCAAGACCTCCGGACGCCTGCAGGACTACCTCGGTGTCACCGTGGACTAAAGGATACTCCCTCGCTCAATGTCCACTGGGTCCGGCGCTGTAATCTGCACAACATAAAAAAGTGCAGGTGTAGCATCAGTACAACCGACCCCGTGTACTGAGTAAGTGTCGAGCCTAACCTCGGCGAAGTAGTGACGAGGCTAGGACACGACATATAACGAATACATGTGCGGTCCAGATAATATAATAAAGAAGTAATGACAAGAAATAAACAGTTAAACACAAAAACAAGGTCAACATGCTGGGGAAAAGGGGAAATAACTCACTGAAATGACAGGGCAAGATAATAACTGAAATGTATGAACAACAACAGGAACTTAACAACTCTAAACAATAAATAAACAGAACGGCACGACATGTCCCCTCGTGCTATAACCTCACAAAACACTCAGCACGGAATGTCCCCTCGTGCATAAATAAAATAATCACTCGGCACAAAATGTCCCCTCGTGCATAACCTCACAATCACTCGGCACGGAATGTCCCCTCGTGCATAACCTCACAATCACTCGGCACGGAATGTCCCCTCGTGGATAAATAAATAATCACTCGGCACAGAATTTCCCCTCGTGCATAACCTCACAATGACTCGGCAGGGAATGTCCTCTCGTGCATAAACAAATAATCACTCGGCACGGAATGTCTCCTCGTGCATAACCTCACAATCACTCGGCACGGAATGTCCCCTCGTGCACATCATATATGAAAGAAACAATTGACAGGAAAATTCACCAATAAGAAACCTTAAATGCACAGAAATGTTCAACAAGAATTCTACTGTTCCGGCAAGGAACACAGCTATAAATAACTCACTCAGAAGTACAATTGAAAAAATAATCCTCAACCGAATGAATAATCAACAATATTCTACACCGTGAATTACTCTCAATGCATAACTTCCAGAATGACACTTACTTCATAACACGGAGAATATCGATGAGAACTACATATATCATAGAATTCGACTCATGGGCATGCATTGACCACAACATATAGGTACTCGTCACCTCACCTATACATTGGACATGAGTTATCAAATAGCAAATAGGACTCAATACCTAATCCCTCAAGCTAAGGTTAGACCAAACACTTACCTCGACTCCAAGAATGCAAATCAAGCCTCTAGCACCGCTTTTCCTCTCGAATCCGACTCCGAAACAATCGTATCTAGACACAATTGACTCAATAACATCAATAATTACTCAACAGTTCAATTCCAAAGCCTAATTATAGATTTGCCAACATTCTTCCGAAATTCCAAAATTCGACCCCCGACCCGTTTGGTCCAAACACGAGGTTCAGACCAAAACCCGATCACCCATTTTCCCACAAGCCCGAATATGTAATTTGTTTTGAAATCTGACCCCAAAACGAGGTCAAATTCCCAAATATTCAAAAAGCCCTAACTCTACCCAATACCCCAATTTCTACCCTTTAATTCCATGATTTTAAGCCTAGAATATAATGATTGTTGATGAAAATGGAAGAAAAAGAAGTTAGGATTACTTACCTAAGAAGCTATGGTGTAAGAGATGCTCCAAAATCGCCTAAGAGGGTTGGGGAAGAAGGGGTTTATGAAAATGGTGGATAAATAAGGTATTCTGTTTTTGGTATTTAAAATCACTGGGCCGAAATTACTCTCCGCGTTCGCGGGCCCCAGGCCGCATTTGCGGAGGTTTATGTCTACAGTCCTGTGCGTTCGCGGTTGTGGGGACGCGTTCGCCTACAGGGTATTTTACACCCAGCAACCCAGACCCCCCTCTAGCCTATGCGTTCCCACCCAACTCCCCGCGGTCGCACAGTGTCCCCAAACCATCCCTATGCATTCGCATCCTAAATGGTGCGTTCGCAAAAAACAAAGTCTACCCTGACCCCTAGCCCTAAATAACCCTATGCGTTCGCACTCCCTTGAGTGCGTTCGCATAGGGTAAATCCCTGGACACCAGCAACAGCACAAAAACACCAGATATTTCACCGGTTTTGCACTCCGACACCTACCCGAAACTCACCCGAGCCCTCGAAGCTCAAAACCAAATATACACACAACCTCAAAAACATCCTACGGACTTATTCGAGTAATAAAAACACAAAAAATAACAACATAAACATCGAATTAAACATCAAAATCTGTAGAAATTCTCAAAACTCCTTAAACTTCAAATTTTCCATTTTTAGTCTGAATCGCGTCAAACTAAGTCCGTTTCTTACCAAATTTCATAGATAACTCATATAAAACATATTGAACCTGTTCCGAGCTCCGGAACCATAATATGGGCCCGATATCACAAGTTTCACATCAAATCTCATTTTCAAAAACCTTTATATTTTTCAGAAAACAATTTTCTTTAAAAATTCATTTCTCAGACTTGGGACCTCGGAATTCGATTCCGGGCATACGCCCAAGTCCCATATTTTCCTACGTACCCTCCGGGACAGTCAAATCACGGGTCCGGGTCTTTTTATCAAAAATGTTGACCAAAGTCAACTTTATTCTAATAATTATCATAAATTCAATATTTATTCAATTTTCCACTTAACGGCTTCCCGGCTACATGTCTGGGCTGCGCACGCACATCGAGGTGAGATAAAAGGAGGCTTTCATGGCCTCAGAACACAGATTTAGCTAAAATTATACAGGATGACCTTTTTGGTCATCACACCGAGACCCATCGTTGTGAACCTCGAGGGGTGCCTAACACCTTCCCCTCGAAGTAATTTCAAGCCCTTACCCAATCTCTTGTAATGCTAACTGGTTCTATTAGTTACTTGTAATACGTGCCTTAATTCGTCAGGTGGCGACTCTTCAACTTCTTGTACCCCTTTCCCAAAAGGAAATGAGTTGTCCCAACAATGTCGAAACGCCAACTCCGCGAGGAAAAAAGGGGGGGTGTGACAACATGGCGACTTCGGTGGGGATTACATGCTTTTACCATAACAAATTGCTTTGTGAATTAGTGTGAACGTGCCTTACTTTGTTAATACCTGCACCTTTTCCCTTTCCCCTTTATGTGAACTTAACTATTTGTGTTCAAGTATTTATTTTCTCTATACGAAACTGAATTGTTTCTTTGTTTTCCTTCTTAACTGTTTTCAATTATAACTGTTGTATTTATCGCTTTTCATAACATGCAAATACGTGACAACATGTTATTTATTGTTGCATAAATCATGCTCAACATCATATTCCACTCGTGCCTAAAAAAATCCTATAGCAACGCTTGATGAGTGGTTGCGCTATTCCAATTTATTACCCCTTAAATTTGGAAAGGCTTATTTGCGGTAAAACTAGTCGATCAGCGGTGCAGTCGATAGTTTTGTGCCTTTCCCCCTCAATGGTCAAACCTAACCGGGTTAATGTGTTGTCTGCACAATAACCCTTTAAGACAAGCCTTATCCAAAGTCCATTGGGGCCTCCACAATCCCAACGGACACAACCACGTTTTGTGCATTAATTTGGAGAACTAAATGCCAATATGCTAATCATGAGTGTATAAATAGTCGAATCTGGTGGAGGAAAAGGGCCTAACCTTTTTGTTTTGCAGAAAATGAGGCACGAGGTCCCCAGATTCGGTATGGTCAGCAATATTCCACTAATGCTACTAGACTGGTGGGAAGACCTTTCCTCAAGTGACTAGAAACACGTGAGGAAACACTTGGGCAATTTACCTTCTCTGCTAGACATTCAGTCGAACAATATGCTTATCGAAGCTGCAACTCTATTTTGGGACAGTGAGAGGGCTGTGTTCTGCTTCGGGAATATCAAAATGACACCACTCATGGAAGAAATTAGGGGACTTGCTGGAGTGAGTTGGGATAGCCCTGGGCTATTGGTACCTGAGAACCACACAGGTAAAGGGTTTCTAAAGATGATGGGGTTGAAGAAAAATGTTGAACTAGAATGCCTGAAAAAGTCCTACACCTCATTTGAATACTTGTATGAAAGATACGGTCATAGAAAATAGTATCATACCTACCATGACGAGTTTTCGATCACTTCTCTAGGTCACATCCACCGCAGAGTGTTCGTGTTTATTATGTGCTTTTTGGGCTTGATAGTGTTCCTGATGAAAAGGAAAAGAATCCATACTAGACTAGCCATGGTCGCCAGGACTTTGATGGAAGGGATCGATGGGCAAACATACATTATTGTCCGTATGATCTTAGCTGACATCTACCAGGCTCTGCAGCGCTGTCAAAGAGATATGAAGCATTTCGAGGGGTTGTAATTTGTTGCTGCAGTTGTGGTAATTAGAACATCTTCAAAGGGGCTAGTACCACCAAGAACTTCCGCGAAGGGCTTGGAACGACCACATTGCCTTCCATCACCTCAAGCGGATAACTTACATTCCGGACATGTTTTCTCAGCTAGAGAGTGCCAAAGAGCGGGTGGAGTTCTTCAACAATCTGACCAAGGAACAGGTGCAATGGATGTTCAAATGGTTCCCAAGAGACGAGTTCATCATCCGGTCTAGGGTCGCTCCACACTTGATGCTGATTGGGTTGAGGGGAATATACCCTTATGTTCCTATCCGGGTCATGAGGCAAGCGGGCAGGAAGCAGGTTGTACCAAGGGTTGCAAAGATAGGTCACTTCAGGGTAGGCGTTCAGGACGACGACATCCCTTACAAGTGTCAAGCTCAGCACATGTGGCACTGCAAGATCATCGGGGAGAAAAACACCATTAAGCCAGACAAGTTTCACGCTGGATGTGAACCTCTCTACCCGGCATGGTTGGAGGACAACTTAGGAGGGATAGTGAGGCCAGGAGCTAGTCAAGGAAATAGGATCATAGATGAAGATGCTGAGGCTCAGGTTAAATACAACGGACTACGCAAGAGGTTCCATGATTCCGAGAATGAGCACTGGGAAATACATGAGGCTAATAGGAGACTCATCGAGGAATGGAAGGAAATGGATATTACTTCCAACAGAAGGCTAGAATATTTGGAGCGAGGCTTAGTGGAGTTTGAGGGCAAAGTCATAAAGAGGATTGAGGATTACTAGAACACTGAAGGGAGCCAGGGAGGACACTTGGCTAGAGCCTACCTTCCGCTAGGACTACGCGAGCTGGGGAACCTGTTTGATGGAGTCAAGAAGATCGAGTCCAGGGAAGGTCCTTCTAGGACCAAGTAGGCTAGATTTATTTTCACTTTCCCAAATGTAATAAGGCCAAGTTCCATTAGTGACTTATTTTCGCTATTTTAGTACGATTTTGGGGATTTGTTTATTTTTATATTAATGAAATGAGGCACTTACTGGCATGTAAGTTCTCCAAATCAATTTGTCGCTAGGCCTACCTCAGGCACAACGAGACTCCCAAATTAGGACGCGAATTTACAATTCTGCAATATGTGTTTAAATACTGCAAATAGTCTTTTCAGAATCCTCACTAAATTGGCTACTTTTTGTTTTTATTTTATTTTATTTCTTTTGATTATCCCAATTCCCCAAAGGTTGGTTAGTGCATACTGGCATCATCAGCATAATATAAGATCCAGGGACCCTCCACCTTCTCCTCCTCTTAGTCCACCGAAAGGCAAGGGAAAAGCGAAGATGAAAGACTTGAAAAACATCAGAAAAGAAAACACTACACCAGCTGAACATCCAGAGGCTTCTGATAGTCGGGGTACTCAGGTTCCAGATGATGCTGTTTCACAACTCGAACAGAGAATACTGAAACTCCAAGGGGAACTTGAGCATGTACGGAACATAGCAAACTTGTCCTTCTCACTCAGCGTCCCAGACGTCAGCCATCCAAACACCCAGAACCCTACACCACCTCAAAATACACCCAACAAGCACCCAAACAATCCTCCTGCACCTCACCACTACACAACTCCACCATAAAATCAAATTATCCCACCACAATACCAACAAAACACCTGCCACACTCCACGAAACACCCCACCAATCGTTCCTGAACCCCAAAATTCCACCAATGATTATCATTATGCTCAAGCTCCAGGCCACCAAAACAACCCCATATACGTGGAGACCCTACCTCACTCCACTCAACCCATCTCTTATACACCAGAATCCTGTGAGAAGGACATGTTCATCAAGAACCTGGTCGAGGAACTCAGGAAGTTGACTAGTCGAGTTCAAGGTGTACAAGGAGGCAAGGGGATAGAAGGTCTAAACTATGAAAACCTATGCATACAGCCAGATGTAGAACTACCAGAGGGTCATAAACCTCCCAAGTTCAATATGTTTGATGGAACAGGTGATCCCAGGTTTCACTTGAGGACCTATTGGGACAATCTAGTCGGGGTCGGAAGAGATGAGAAGATCCGAATGAAACTCTTTATGAGGAGTCTTACAGGGGATGCCTTGTCCTGGTACATTAGCCAAGACCCTGAGAAGTGGTCCAACTGGGTAAGTATGGCATCAGACTTCATGGACCGATTCAGGTTCAACACGGAGAATGCATCAAACATCTTTTATATTCAGAATCTCAAGAAGAGACCTATTGAAACTTTCCGCGAGTATGCCACTCGTTGGAGGACGGAAGCATCCAAAGTCAGGCCGGCATTGGACGAAGAACAGATGAACAAGTTCTTCGTCAAGGCACAGGACCCGCAGTACTATGAAAGATTGATGGTCATTGAAAATCAAAAGTTCTCTAACATCATCAAACTTGGTGAAAGGATCGAAAAGGGCATCAAGAGCGGGATGGTTACGAATTTTGAGGCACTGCAAGCCACATACAAAGCACTACAGTCCGGTGGTATATCTAAGAAGAATGACGTAGGAGCGATAATGGTTGCACAAGGACCCAAAACACCACTGATGTATCAAACTTTCCCATTTACATACCAAGCACCTCCACCCACTTATCAACCATCACCTCCACCCACATATCAACCGTCATACCCATATCAACCCCCATCTCCCCGATATTCCAAACCAGCTACCGTCTATCACACCTATAATTTCCAGTCATCTCACTTTCAGTTACCCCTAACCCATCAAAACTACCCAAGGCCTCGACCTAACTTCGACCGCAGACCGCCAAAACAGTATACTACCATTGCTGAAACCATCGACCAGCTGTATGAAAGGTTGAAAGTTGTTGGTTACGTCACTCCCATCCCTGTTCTAACCACGGAGAATCCATCCCAATGGGTCAATCCAAACAAGACCTGTGCATACCATTGGGCATGAAAGGACATACCATCGACGAGTGCCGCACATTGAAGGACAAAATCCAGGCCTTGATTGATAACAAGACCATCCAGGCAAAGGAGGCTACGCCTAATATCCATAATAACCCTCTCCCAAATCATAGGGGTGGAGGCGTCAATGTTATAGTGATGGATGAAGAATGGGATCTAGAGGGATCAATCGGGCTAATGAAAGAGGGTGATGATCCCAAGAAGCCCACAGTTACACTCAATACCATTATATTACAGATATAACCGCCAGAAGAGATTGAGGCAACCGCATCAGTCCCATTCGAGGTTGAAGTATCACCACCTCCAGACACGCCCGTGCCATTTGAGGTTGAGGTAGCACTAACTGCAGTGGCACCAAGTCCATTTGAAGTAAAGGTAGCCACACCACTTACCGTGACGGTGTCAACCACAGCGCCTTTCGACACCAAGGTTGTGCCCTGGGATTATGTAGCTGAAGCTAGGAGAAGAGAAAAGACTAAAATAGAAGAAGTTGGTGCTGCACAGGGGATGACTAGGACCGGAAGGGTCTACACACCCGAGCATTTAGGAGAATCTAGCAAACAGACCTCTAACAGACCTCCCGTCATTGAAACAGGTCTGGATGACCTCTGGAGGAAGGTACAAGCAAGAGAATACTCACTCATAGATCATTTGAACATGACTCCGGCCCAGATATCTATCTTGTCACTACTGCAGGATTCAGAATCACATAGGAGCGCTCTGATGAAAGTGTTGAACGAAGCATATGTGCCCAATAACATCACGAGTGGAGAAATGGCTAATACGGTGGGGAAAGTACTAGAAAGTCACAAGATTACTTTCCACGAGGATGAATTGTCGTCTAAAGGTTTGAGTCATAACAAGGCACTACATATTACCGTGCAATGTGAAGACTGCTTCATTGCCAGGGTTCTGATCGATTGGGGGTCCATCCTCAATATTTTCCCGCTAACAACACTGAAGAGGTTGGGCAAAGACCTATATGGAATCCGAGAGGGGACCATGAATGTGAAGGCATTCGACGGGCATTTCATCACAATTCTCACTCGGTTTTTGGAGCTTTTGGAGCTTTTGGAGAAGAGGGAATCAAGGGGGAATTCGTTGAGGTAAGATTTTTCAACTTAATACTCGTAACCATGAAGAATTTAAGTTTTTTAAGCATGAATATTGTAGGAATTGGGGGTGAAGTTTGGGGAAATTAGGGCTTGAAATTTGGAGAGTTTAATTTGAGTAATTGAGGGGTCAAACGAGGTCGGATTTTGGTAAATTTGGTATGAATGGAATCATGAGTGAAAGAGGTTTCTAGTTTTGTAATTTTTGTTGGATTCCGAGACGTGGGCTCGGGGGTCAGGTTTGGCCAATTTCGGGATTTGTGGTTTAATTTGATAATTTGTATGTGGGCTTCGTTCCTTTAGCATATATTAATGATAAAATACTTATTTTGGATAGATTCGGAGAGATTTGTGGCCGAGTCAAGCGGAAAGGGCATTGCGGAGTAGAGTTTTGTCTAGTTTGAGGGAAGTAACGATTATAAATCTAGACCTGAGGGTATGATACGCCAGATATTTAAAACTATTTCACTATGTTGAGGTGACGCACATGCTAGGTGACGGGCATGTGAGCGTGCACTGTTAGGGATTGTGACTTGGTCCGTCCCGTAGCAACTATTAGAATAGCATATTTAGATTAAAGTTGTATAATAGCTATATGTTGTGGAAATAATTCTTACAACTTGGGCCTGAATGCTATGTTTGGGGCCTTGTGCCTGTACTGTTTGGACCCTCAGGGGTATTTTATTACTATGCTGGCACTGTTTTGATTTGAAAGCATATCCTCAGTCATGATTTTTCTGGTTTACTATTTAATTCAGTTTCAGTATTCTATTTAAAAGTATATGAAAGTTGTTTTTGGTTGAGTCCTCTTATTTTACTGAAACGCTCGAGTGGCTTGTGAGGTTGATGACTGAGTGAGGCCGAGGGCCTGATTGTAAGAATATTTATGGATCGGGTTGCATGCCGCAGCAATATTTTGATCGGGCTGCACGCCGCAGCAGTATTAGGTCGGGCTGCACGCCGCAACAATGTAACGATTAGGTTGTATGAGCCCGTCCGGAGTCTATACACCCCCAGTGAGCGCAGGTACCAACTGAGTGTGAGTGCTGAGTGACGAGTGATTGGGAGGAATGAGTGGATGGAAGGCTTGCCCGAGGGGCTTGTTGATGAAATCATTATTTTCACTCTATTTTTCTTATATTGAGCCTCTATTAAAATTGTTGAAGATATTTGTACATGTTCCTTTGAAATTGGAGTTTTAAGTGATATTTTGACTTGAACACTTATTTGACACCTGTTGTTTCATTGAGACTTTAAATATGAGCATCAGAGACTGGGTGGCTTGCTTCAGAGATTAGACATTCCGGAGTGGAAGTGGGAACGGATCACCATGGACTTTGTAGTTCGGCTCCCACGGACTTCGAGGAAGTTCGATGTTATTTGGGTCATTGTGGATCGGCTGACCAAGTCCGCGCACTTAATTCCTGTTGGTACTACTTACACTTCGGAGCGGTTAACCGAGATTTATATTCGAGAGATTGTTTGTCTGCATGGAGTCCCAGTTTCCATCATTCTGATAGAGGTAATCAGTTCACATCGCAGTTTTCGAGGGCCGTGCAGCGGAAGTTGGGTGCACAGGTTGAGTTGAGCACAACTTTCCACCCTCGGACGGACTGGTAGTCCGAGCGCACTATTCAGATATTGGAGGACATGGTGCGCGCTTGTGTCATTGATTTTGGGGGTTCATGGAACCAGTTTCTGCCACTCACGGAGTTTGCATATAATAATAGTTATCAGTCGAGTATTCAGATGTCTCCATACGAGGCTTTTTACGGGAGGAGGTGTAGATTCCGGTTGGTTGGTTTGAGCCGGGTAAGGCTAGACTCTTGGGTACAGATTTGGTACAAGATGATTTTGAAAAGGAGGAGTTGATTCAGGAGTGGCTTCGCACAGCGCAATCTAGGCAGAAGAGTTACGCGGACAGGAAGGTCCGTGATGTATGTTTTAAGGTTGGGGAGAAGGTGTTGCTGAAGGTGTCACCCATGAAGGGTGTTATGCGGTTTGGGAAGAGGGGCAAGTTGAGCCCCCGGTTCATTGGGCCTTTGAGGTGCTTCATAGGATAGGGGAGATGGCTTATAGGTTTGCTTTGCCACCCAACTTGTCGAGTGTGCATCCGGTATTTTATGTTTCCATGCTTTGGAAGTATATTGGCGACCCATCCCATGTTTTGGACTTCAGCACGGCTCAGTTGGAGGGTGATATGACCTATTATGTGGAGCTAGTAGCTATTTTGGATGAGCAGGTTCAAAGGTTGAGGTCAAAGGATATAGTTTCAGTCAAGGTGCGGTGGAGAGGGAAGCCGGTCGAGGAGGCCATGTGACGACCCAAAAAGTCATCCCGTATTTTATAAGTCAATTATTTGTTCCGAGGTCATGAAAACCTCCTTTGATCTCACCTCGATTTATGTGCAATGCCCGAGCGTGTAGCCGGGAAGCCTTTATGTGAAAAACTGAGAAAATTGATAGTTTTGTTTTTGAAATTTGAATTAAGTTGACTTTTGTCAACATTTTTTGTAAAAGGACACGGACCCGTGATTTGACGGTCCCGGAGGGTCCGTAGGAAAATAAGGTACTTGGGCCACGCCCGGAATCGAATTCCGAGGTCCCAAGCTCGAGAAATGAATTTTTGAAAGAAATTGGTTTTATGAAAATATAAAGGATTTTAAAATTTTGATTATGTGTGAAACCTATGGTATAAGGCCCGTATTTTTGTTTCGGAGCCCGGTACAAGTTAAATATAATATTTATAACATGTATGTAAAATTTGGTGAGAAACGGAGGTCGTTTGACGTGATTCAGACCCACGGTTGTAAATTTTGATACTTTGAGATGGAAATTTTTTTATTTTAATGATAAATTCGTTGTTTAAGATGTTATTTTGGCGATTTAATCGCGCGAGTAAGTCCGTAGGATGTTTTTGAGGTTGTGTGCATATTTGGTTTGGATCCCCAGGGGCCCGGGTGAGATTCGGATAGGCGTCAGAGTATTTTAGGCTTGAAAAATCTGGTGTGGGTCAGTTTTCTGGTGTGTGACATTTTGTGCTATGTGAACGCGGGGGATGCTACGCGAACGCACAACACAAGTTTCGGAGGGGGTAGGATTACTCTATGCGAACGCACCTAGGTGGTCGCGAACGCATAGAAGGTTTAGGAGGGGCTGGGGCCAGGAAGTGTCAACTCTATGCGAACGCACCTAGGTGGTCACGAACGCATAGAGTAATAGAGAGGTTGGGGGATGGGTAGTAATAACCCTATGCGAACGCGGACTCAAGATCACAAACGCATAGGCCAAGTAAGCCAGACCTATGCGAACGCGGCCAAGGGCTCGCGAACGCGATGAACAAATTCTGCCCAGTGATTTTTAAAAATAGAACCTATATGGGATTAAACCAAAAACTCATAACTTCTTCTTCCAAACTCCAAATTGGGCAATTTTTGAAAGAGAAATTCACCACAAAATCGTAGGTATGTAATCTTAGACTCATTTTGTTCAGTTTTTATCAACACCCATTAGATTTCTAGGCCTAAATCATGTTCTTAAAGGTAGAAAATTAGGGAATTAGGTAGAGTTAGGGCTTTTTGGATAATTGGGGTTTAGACTTCGTTTTTGGGGTCAGATTTCAAAACTTATTACATATTCGGGATCTTGGGAGAATGGGTGAACGGGTTTTGGTCCGAACCTCGTGTTTTGACCAAGCGGGCCCAGGGTCGATTTTTGACTTTTTGGGAAGAATGTTAGGAAACCTATAATTTAGTATTGGAATTGAATTATTTAGCATTTATTGATGTTATTGAGTCAATTATGTCTAGATTCAATCGATTTAGAGTTGAATTCAAAAGGAAAAGCGGTGATTGAGGCTTGATTTTGGTCGTGGAAGTCGAGGTAAGTGTTTGTCCTAACTTTAGCTTGAGGTAATAGGTGTTGAGTCTTATTTGCTATGTGTTTATACATGTTTAACGTATAGGTGAGGTGACGAGTACCTATACGTTGGTGTCAAGCATGCCCGTGAGTCGGAAATTATGTGATTTTCATTGATATTTACTGTGTTATAACTTGAATTTCACTTTAATGGTTGTTCATTTGGTGGAAATTATTGGTAATGGATATTGTTGAGTATTTGTTCGGTCGAGGAATCTTATATAAAGATAAGTGCTTGAGTGAGATTGGTTATAGTTGTGTCACTTGCCGAGGCGGTGATATTTCTATTGTTACTCCCTTGCCGGGATGTTGTGATTTATTATACTGATTCATATTGTTGATTCTTCTTTGCCAAACTTCTGTTATTGATATTGTTTGGGTGAGGAAGAGTGTAAAGCACGAAGGATGATGTCGTGTATTGATTTTGTGAGGAAGAGTGTAAAGGACGAAGGATGATGTCGTGTATTGATTATTGTGAGGATGAGAGTGTAAAAGCACGAAGGGTGATGCCGTGCCATTTTCTGATATTAAAAGCACGAAGGGTGATGTCGTGCACTTGCCTTTATTTTTTATTTGGTGAGGATGAGAGTAAAAGCACGAAGGGTGATGTCGTGCAGTATTTTCCCTATGTTTGTTATTTCCTGCTATTACTTAGATATTTGAATTGTTGCCTTATTTTGTTATTTCTGTTATCTGATATTGCTTTCCCCCAGCATGTTTTCCCTTTTCCCTTGTACTTAACTGGTTATTC
Source organism: Nicotiana undulata (assembly GCA_005239495.1). Lineage (NCBI taxonomy): Eukaryota > Viridiplantae > Streptophyta > Magnoliopsida > Solanales > Solanaceae > Nicotiana > Nicotiana undulata. The sequence continues at coordinate 119,369 of ML279437.1, forward strand.
TTGCTGTTATTATTTCTTCGGAATATTATTAAGTTGCACAGGTTGTCTTGATTGTCGTGTCCTAGCCTCGTCACTACTTCGCCGAGGTTAGGCTCGACACTTACTTAGTACATGGGACCGATTGTACTGATGCTACACCTGCACATCTTTTGTTGTGCAGATCTCGGTACAGGACCCTTTAGACATTAGAGCTGGGAGTTTGCCTTCAGTCCAATCGGAGACATCGAGGTAGTCCTGCAGGCGTCCGCAGGACTTGGTGTCCCCTTCCACTTCTTTATTTTTGTTCTAGTTATTTCAGAAACATATGTATTTATTTCTTTCGGACCATTTTATGTATTATTCGCAGATAGTCCGTGATATTGGGACTCCAAAGATTTGGGATTTGCTGATGACGGTGTTATGAGGATGCAAGGCCGTATTTGTGTGCCCAATGTGGATGGGCTTCGAGAGTTGATATTAGCAGAGGCCCACAGCTCGCGTTATTCCATCCATCCAGGTGTCGCGAAGATGTATCAGGATCTGAGATAGCTGTATTGGTGGAGGCGGATGAAGAGAGATATTTTTGAGTATGTAGAACGGTGTCTCAACTGCCAGCAGGTCAAGTATGAACACCAGAGACCAGGTGGATTTCTTCAGAGGTTAGATATTCCGGAGTGGAAGTGGGAACAAATCACTATGGACTTTGTAGTTGGTCTTCCACAGACTTCGAAGGGTTTTGATGCTATTTGGGTAATAGATTGACCAAGTCCGCGCACTTCATTCCTGTCAGCATGACTTATACTTTGGAGCGGTAGGTGGTATTTACATTAGGGAGATTGTCCGGTTGCATGGAGTTCCAGTTTCTATCATTTCTGACAGAGATACTCAGTTCACATCTTAGTTTTGGAGGGCCGTACAGAGAGGTATGGGTACTCAGGTAGAGTTGAGCACTGCATTTCATCCTCAGACTGACAGGCAGTCGGAGCGGACTATTCAGATTTTGGAGGACATGTTGCGTGCATGTGTGATTGATTTTGGTGGTTCATGGGATCAGTTTCTGCCACTGGCGGAGTTTGCATATAATAATAGCTACCAGTGCAGTATTCAGATGGCCTCATATGAGGCTTTATATGGTAGGAGGTGTAGATCTCCGGTTGGTTGGTTCTAACCCGGTGAGGCTAGGCTATTGGGCACATATTTGATTCAGGATGCGTTGGAGAAGGTAAAGTTGATTAAGGAGCAACTTCGCACAGTGCAGTCTAAGAAGAAGCGTTATGCTGACCGGAAGGTCTGGGATGTGTCATTTATGGAAGGTGATAAGGTAATGTTGAATGTATCCCCCATGAAAGGTGTTATGAGGTTCGGAAAGAGGGGAAAGTTGAGGCCTCGGTTTATTGGTCCTTTTGAGGTACTTCAGAAGGTTGGAGAGGTGGCTTATAGACTTGCATTGCCACCCGGCCTATCGAATGTTCATTGGTATTTCATGTGTCGATGCTCAGGAAATAAGTTGGTGACCCGTCTCATGTGTTAGACTTCAGCACAGTTCAGCTCGAGGGTGATATGTCATATGAGGTAGAGCCAATAGCAATTTTGGATCGTCAGGACAGAAAGTTGAGGTCCAAGAATATAGCTTCAGTGAAGGTACAGTGGAGAGGTCAGCCAGTGGAGGAGGCTACTTGGGAGACTGAGTGGGAGATGTAGAGCAAATATCCTCACTTGTTTGAGACCCCAGGTACGTTTCTAGACTCGTTCGAGGATGAATGTTTGTTTAAGAGGAGGAGAATGTAACAACCCGATCGGTCGTTACGTAGAACCTGTATTATATTTACTATTTTTGCCTTGTCATAGCTTGGTTATACTGTTTATGATGTGTTAGATTTTGTAGGCTCGGAATTGGAATGGTTGTAGTGAGAATTTAGTCATTTAGTCTTTTAAATAGCCTTATAGTTGGAAAAGTCAACTCAGAATTGACTTATTGGTAAATGACTTCAGAATGAGGATGTTATGGCTCGGATAGCTTTGTTAGGTTATTTGGAACTTAGGAGTGTATTCGGAATATTTTTGTGATGTCCGGTGTAGAATTAGGCTTGAATTGGAGAAAGTTAGTTTTTGGTAATTTCCGATCGGCAGTGGAAAATAGGCTATCGGGGTCAGAATTGAATTCCGGAAGTTGGAACAGGTTCGTAATGTCATTTTGGATATCTTTGCAAAATTTTAGGTCATTCCGAGGTGTTTTGGATAGTTTCGGCATCGTTACTGGAATTTAGAAATTTCAAAGTTCTTAGGCTTGAATTTGATGTGATTTTGGTGTTTTTATGTTAATTTGGGTGTTCCGAGAGTGAAACTAAGTTTGAATGATCATATACGATATGTTGGTATATTTGGTTGGGGTCTTAAGGGTCTCGGGATGGATTTCGGATGATTAACGGGAAGTTCGGAGTTGGAAATTTGCAGCAAACAGCGGCTGATGTTTTTCTACTGTGATTTCCGCAACTGCGAGTGGGGAACCGCAGGTGCAGCTCGCAGAAGCGGACATGACATCTGCAGGTGCGGATTTTGGTTGACTCCAGTCTTGGGGGATTAGTTTAGATTGTTGAATTATATTATAATTTCTTAAAGACTTAGAGAAAAATGTTAATTGCTTATTTTGTTGATTATTTTTTATTTTCGAAATATTATAATATAACAAATGTGTAGTAATGTGATGGTTGGGTAGCCTAGTTCCACGATCGGCGCCATCACGACCTGTTAGATTTGGGGTTGTGACAGATGAACAGGTTGACTCTGAATGGTGCCCAGTTCAGGTGGTCAGATGAGTGTGAGGCGAGCTTTCAGAAGCTCAAGACAGTCTTGACCACGGCACCTGTGTTGGTTTTCCCTCAATTTCAGGGCCATATACTGTGTATTGTGATGCTTCTAGGGTTGGACTTTGGGCAGTGTTGATGCTGGATGGCAAGGTTATAGCTTATGTTTCACGTCAGTTGAAGATTCATGAGAAGAACTATCCAGTTCATGATTTAGAGTTAGCAGCCATTGTCCATGCACTGAAGATTTGGATGCATTATCTGTATGGTGTGTCATGTGAGGTGTTCTCAGATCATAAGAGTTTTCAATATCTATTCAAGCAGAAAGAGTTGAATATGAGGCAGAGAAGATGGTTGGAGCTGTTGAAAGACTATGACATTACCATCTTATATCATCCGGGGAAGGCCAATGTGGTGGCCGATGCCTTGAGCCGGAAGTCAGTCAGCATGGATAGTCTTGCTTATATTCCAGTAAGGGAGCGACCTCTTGCTTTGGATGTTCAGGCTTTGGCCAACCGGTTCATGAGATTGGGTGTTTCTGAGACCGGCAATGTTTTAGCTTATACGGTGGCTCGTTCTTCATTATTCGACCGTATTCTGGATCGACAGTATGATGATCTTCATTTGCGTGCCCTTAGGGACACGATTCGGCACGGAGTTGCCAAGCAGGTTTCAGTTGGTGATGATGGAGTCTTGCAGATGCAGGGCCGATTTGTGTGCCTGATGTTGATGGAATTCATGAGTTGATATTGCAGGAGGCCCATAGTTCCCGATATTCCATTCATCTGGGTGCCGCAAAGATATACCAGGATTTGCGGCAGCATTATTGGTGGCGGAGGATGAAGAAAGATATCGTGGCATATGTAGCTCGGTGCTTGAACTGTCAGCAAGTTAAGTACGAGAACTAGAGACCCAGTGGATTGATGTAGCAAATTGAGATTCTTGAGTGGAAGTGGGAGCGTGTCACCATGGATTTCGTAGTTGGACTCCCACGGACTCAAAGGAAGTTTGATGCGGTATGGGTCATTGTGGATAGGCTGACCAAGCCAGCATATTTCATCCTTGTAGCAGTTTCATATTCTTCGGGGAGATTGGCAGAGATTTACCTCAGGGAGATTGTTCGACTGCATGGGGTACCCGTGTCCATTATTTTTGATCGAGGTACTCAGTTTACCTCTCATCTCTGGAGAGTATTTCAGCATGAGTTGGGCACACGGGTTGATTTGAGCACAGCGTTTCATCCTCAGAAGGACGGACAGTCCGAGCGTACTATTCAGATTTTGGAGGATATGATGCGAACATGTGTCATTGACTTTTGAGGTTCTTGGGACTAGTTTTTTCCTTTAGCGGAGTTTGCCTACAAAACAGCTATCAGTCGAGCATTCAGATGGCTCCTTGTGAGGCGTTGTATGGTAGGCGGTGTCGGTCGTCGGTTGGGTGGTTTGAGCTGGGAGAGGCTCGGTTGTTGGGTACGGAGTTAGTGTAGGATGCCTTGGATAAGGTGAAGATCATTCAGGATAGACTTCGTACAGCTCAGTCCAGGCAGAAGAGTTATGCAGACCGCACGGTTCGAGATTTGGCATTCATGGTAGGAGACCAGGTATTGCTTCGAGTGTCGCCCATGAAGGGCGTGATGAGGTTCGGAAAGAAGGGCAAGTTGAGCCCTAGGTACATTGGTCCCTTTGAGATTCTTTATAAAGTGGGAGAGGTGGCCTACAGGCTTGCTTTGCCATCGAGCTTATCAGTCGTGCATCTAGTGTTTCATGTATCTATGCTTCGAAAATATCTCGCCGATCCATCACATGTGCTAGACTTCAGCAGTGTCCAGTTGGACAAAGATTTGACTTATGAGGAGGAGCCGGTAGCCATATTAGGCCGAAAGATTCGTCAGTTGAGATCGAAGAGTTATCCTTTGGTCCGTGTTCAGTGGAGAGGCCAGCCTTCCGAGGCAGTTACCTGGGAGTCCGAGTCCGATATGCGGAGCTATCCCCATCTTTTCCCCAATTCAGGTACCTTTCTATGTCCGTTCGAGGACGAATGTTTGTTTTAGAGGTGGAGATTGTGATGACCCAAAAGGTCATCCCGTGTTTTATAAGTCAATTCTATGTTCCGAGGTCATGAAAACCTCTTTTGATCTCACCTCGTTTTGCGTGCACAGCCCGGGCGTGTAGCCAGGAAGTCTTTATGTGAAAAACTGAGAAAAATGATAGTTTTATTTTTGAAATTTGAATTAAGTTGACTTTGGACAACATTTTTGGTAAACGAACCCGGAGACATGATTTGATGGTCTCGAAGGGTCCGTAGGAAAATATGGGACCTGGGCGTATGCCCGTAATCTAATTCCGAGGTACCAAGCCCGAGAAATGAATATTTGAAAGAAATTGCTTTTCTGAAAATATAAAGGATTTTAAAATTTTGATTATATGTGAAACCTATGGTATCGGGCCCGTATTTTTGTTCTGGAGCCCGGTACAGGTTCAATATAATATTTGTAATATGTCTGTAAAATTTGGTAAGAAACGGAGGTCGTTTGACGTGATTCGGACCCACGGTTGTAAATTTTGATACTTTGAGAGTTATGGAAATTTTCTTTGATTTTAATGATAAATTCGTTGTTTAAGATGTTATTTTGGCGATTTCATCGCGCGAGTAAGTTCGTAGGATGTTTCTGAGGTTGTGTGCATATTTGGTTTGGAGCCCCGAGGGCTCGGGTGAGATTCAGATAGGCGTCGGAGTATTTTAGGCTTGAAAAATCTGGTGTGGGTCAGTTTTCTGGTGTCTGAGATTTTGTGCTATGTGAACGCGGGGGATGCTACGCGAACGCACAGCACAAGTTTCAGAGGGGGTAGGATTACTCTATGCAAACGCACCTAGGTGGTCGCGAACGCATAGAAGGTTTAGGAGGGGCTGGGGCCAAGAAGTGTCAACTCTATGCGAACGCACCTAGGTGGTCGCGAACGCATAGAGTAATAGAGAGGTTGGGGGATGGGTAGTAATAACCCTATGCGAACGCAGCCTCAAGCTCACAAACGCATAGGACAAGTAAGCCAGACCTACGCGAACGCGGCCAAGGGCTCGCGAACGCGATGAACAAATTCTGCCCAGTGATTTTTAAAAACAGAACCTATACGGGATTAAACCAAAATCTCATAACTTCTTCTTCCAAACTCCAAATTGGGCGATTTTTGAAAGAGAAATTCACCACAAAATCGTAGGTATGTAATCTTAGACTCATTTTCTTCAGTTTTTTTCAACACCCATTAGATTTCTAAGCCTAAATCATGTTCTTAAGGGTAGAAAATTAAGGAATTGGGTAGAGTTAGAGCTTTTTGGATAATTGGTATTTAGATCTCATTTTGGGGTCGGATTTCAAAATTTATTACATATTCGGGCTCGTGGGTGAATGGGTGATCGGGTTTTGGTCTGAACCTCGTGTTTTGACCAAGCGGGCCCGGGGTCGATTTTTGACTTTTTGGGAAGAATGTTAGGAAACCTATAATTTAGTATTGGAATTGAATTATTTAGCGTTTATTGATGATATTGAGTCAATTATGTCTAGATTCAATCGATTTGGAGTCGAATTCAAAAGAAAAAATTGTGATTGACGCTTGATTTTGGTCGTGGAAGTCGAGGTAAGTGTTTGGCCTAACTTTAGCTTGAGGGAATAGGTGTTGAGTCTTATTTGCTAAGTGTTTATACATGTTCAACGTATAGGTGAGGTGACGAGTACCTACACGTTGGTGTCAAGCATGCCCGTGAGTCGAAAAGTATGAATTATGTGATTTTCATTGATATTAACTATGTTATAACTTGAAAGTGGTTGTTCATTCGGTGGAAATTCTTGGTAATGCATATTGTTGAGTATTTGTTCGGCCGAGGAATATTACTTAAAGATATGTGCTTGGGTGAGATTGGTTATAGTTGTGTCCCTTGCCGGGGCGGTGATATTTCTATTGTTATTCCCTTGTCGGGATGTTGTGATTTATTATTCTGATTCATATTGTTGATTCTTCCTTGGCAAACTTCTGTTATTGATATTGTTTGGGTGAGGAAGAGTGTAAAGCACGAAGGGTGATGTCATGTATTGATTTTGTGAGGAAGAGTGTAATGCACGAAGGGTGATGCCGTGTATTGATTATTGTGAGGATGAGAGTGTAAAAGCACGAAGGGTGATGCCGTGACATTTTATGATATTAAAAGCACGAAGGGTAATGCCGTGCCGTTTCTATTTATTATTTGGTGAGGAAGAGAGTAAAAGCACGAAGGGTGATTCCGTGCACTTGCCTTTATTTGTTATTTGGTGAGGATGAGAGTAAAAGCACGAAGGGTGATGTCGTGCACTGTTTTTCTCTATGTTTGTTATTTCCTGCTGTTACTTAGATATTTGAACTGTTGCCTTATTTCGTTATTTCTGTTACCTGATATTTCTTTCCCCCAGCATGTTTCCCCTTTTCCCTTGTACTTAACTGGTTATTCTTGTTGTTATTATTTTTTTCGAATATTATTAAATTGCACAGGTTGTCTTGATTGTCGTGTCCTAGCCACGTCACTACTTCGCCAAGGTTAGGCTCGACACTTACTCAATACATGGGGTCGGTTGTACTAATGCTACACCTGCACATCTTTTGTTGTGCAGATCCCGGTATAGGACCCTTTGGACATTAGAGTTGGGAGGCTGCCTTTAGTACAGTCGGAGACACCCAGGTAGTCCTGTAGGCGTCAGCAGGCCTTGGCGTCCCCTTCCACTTCTTTATTTATGTTCTAGTTATATCAGAAATAGATGTATTTATTTCTTTCAGACCATTTTATGTATTATTCGTAGATAGTCCGTGATATTGTGACTCTAAAGATCTGGGATTTGGTTATTTTGGTATTTCGTAAAAGCAGTGGATTGAGTTATAAACATATAGCCTGTTTCATTTTCATACTTTTATTTATGCAAAATGTTGTATTTCACCCGTATTCGCCTAATCATAAAGGATTCATGTAAATTTGAAAGTTCACGTTAGCTTGCCTAGCGGGTTCAACGTTAGGCGCCATCACGGTCCCGACGGTGGGAATTTCGGATCGTGACAGGCCACCTGGGAGATCGAGCGGGAGATGTGGATCATATATCCACACCTATTTGTGACTCCATGTATGTTTCTAGACTCGTTCTAGGATGAATGTTTGTTTAGGAGGGGGAGGATGTAACGACCCGGTCGGTCGTTCCGAGAGTTATAGCCCCGTTTACCCCATTTCTGCTTCCTTATATGTTGTTCAACTTTATTATGTTGCATCGGGTTGGTTGGTCTGGGTTTGGAGTGATTCTGGAGCGGAATGAGACACTTAGTCTCTTAATTTGGATGTTAAGTTTGAAAAGTCAACTGTAAGTTGACTTATGAGTAAACGATCTCGGATTAGGGTTATTATGGTTCTGATAGCTCCGTTAGGTGATTTTGAACTTAGGAGTGCGTTCAGAATGTAATTTGGAGGTCCATGGTAGAATTAGGCTTGAATTGGCGAAATTGGAAATTTGGCGATTTCCGGTCGGCAGTGGAAAATTAGATATCAGGGTCTGAATGGAATTCCGAAAGTTGGGGTAGGTTTGTAGTGTCATTTGTGACGTGTGTGCAAAGTTTCAGGTCATTCGGACGTGGTTTGGTAGGTTTCGGCATCATTGGCAAATTTTGGAAGTTTAGAAATCCTTAGGCTTGAATTCGGGGTTAAATCGGTATTTTAATGTAGTTTTGGGCGTTCCGAAGGTTCGAATAAGTTCGTGTATTGATAGGTGACCTATTGGTGTTGTTGGTTGAGGTCCCGAGGGCCTAGGGATGATTTCGGATGGTTAACGGGAAGTTTGGAAATGGAAGAAAACAGTTGATGATGCTATTTCTGGTGTTCCGCACCTGCGGAAGTGGGAGCGCAGGTGCGGTGAAGGACCGCAAATGCAGAAGTGGACGCAGGAGCGAAAGAGTGGACTACATTTGTGGGACAGAAGATGCGAGGATGCGGTCTCATATGCGGGGTCTGGAGGCATTAGTTAAATCCGCACCTGCGATGGGATTTCCGCAGGTGCGACGTCGCATATTCGACTTTGGGACCGTAGGTACGGTGTCGCAGATGCGACTTAAGGACCGCGGTACGGTGTCGCAAATGCGACTTAGGGACCACAGATGCGGAAATTCTGGGCAGAAAGTATGAATTGTGGACTTTGCGAATTTTGGGCATTTCATCATATTTCTCACTCGGTTGTTGGAGCTTTTGGAAGGTTTTGAAGAGGGAATCAAGGGGGAATTCATTGAGATAAAAAATTTTAACTTAATACTCATAACCATGATGAATTTCAGTTGTTTAAGCATGAAAATTGTAGGAATTTTGAGTGAAATTTGGGGAAAGTAGGGCTTCGAATTTGGAGAGTTTAATTTGGGTAATTGAGGTGTCAAAGGAGGTCGGATTTTGGTTAATTTGGTATGAATGGACTCGTGAGTGAAAGAGGTTTCTAGTTTTGTAATTATTTGGGATTATGAGATGTGGGTTGGTGGTGGGGTTTGGCAAATTTCGAGATTTGTGGTTTAATTTTATAATTTTTATGTCGGCTTCGTTCCTTTAGCATATATTAATGATAATATACTGATTTTGGATAGATTCGGGGCGATTTGTGGCCGAGTCGAGCGGCAAGGGAATTGCAGAGTTGAGTGTTTTCCAGTTTGAGGTCAGTAACGATTGTAAATCTAGACCTGAGGGTATGAAACCCCAGAATTTCTGTACTATTTCACTATGTTGAGGTGACGCACATGCTAGGTGACGGGCGTGTAGGCGTGCACCGTTAAAAATTGTGACTTGGTCCGTCCCGTAACAACTATAGAGTTGCATATTTTGATTAAATTTGTATAATAGCTATATGTTTTGGAATGAATTCTTTTAACTTGGGTTGAATGCCATGTTTGGGACCTCGTGCATGTACTGTTTGGACCCTCAGGGGTATTTTATTACTATCCTCACATTGTCTTTATTTGGAAGCATATCCTCAGTCATGATTTTTCTTGTTTACTGTTTAATTCAGTTTCAATATTCTATTTTAAAGTATATGAAAGTTGTTTTGGGATGAGTCCCCTGATTTTACTTAAATGCCCGAGTGGCTTGTGAGGTTGATGACTGAGTGAGGCCGAGTGCCTGATTGTGAGGATATATATGGA
>MDKH01206178.1:0-14011 GCA_005239495.1 Nicotiana undulata
AACAAGGAGTGATAAGGGAGGACATGTGAGATCGGGTTGCACGCCGCAACAGGAGTAATAAGGAAGATATTTTAGGGATGAGCAATAAGGGAGGACAGGTGGGAGCGGGTTGCACGCCGCAACAATGAGTGATAAGGGAGGATATTTACATTTATATTTTACTGATTTTTCAAGAAAAAGAGAATCAAAGTTTTGAAAAGCTAAAATGTTTATTTTACTACTCTTTAAATATTTTCATACTATGTTATTTAAAGTTAAAGTTTTGAATTTTGAAGAGTTATTTGAGAATTGGTTATAGCTGAGTTATTTTATTTTGTTGCAGCCTTTATTTATCCATTTGTTTAATTTTCCTTCTGCCTTTATTATTTATTGTTTTTATCGGTTATTGTCACGACCCTGAATCCTAATCCAGGTCGTGATGGCGCCCAACGACAGGGTTAGGCAAGCCAACACGAATTACACTAAGTGTTACCATTCCCAGTTACGCAAATTTCGTCTTTTAACCAAATGTTTAAACAGATATAAACATAATAATGGCGGGTGATGTGAAATAAAACTACAAGTACGGAAAATCAACCAATAGGCACGTCGCATAACATATGTAAAACCAACAACCCAAAAAATTCAGTACGTGTGTGCCAGGAACTAGTGTCACGAGTGTCGCGGGCAACTTTTGAATATACAATGACTACAATATATACAGAGTCTCAGTCTGAATGAAATGGACAGAGAATATAACAAAAGAACTCCAGGGTGCTGCTAGGAAGTCGCCGGGAAAGCAGCTTACCGTGAAGTATGACCACGCTATCAATATATAGCACCGGCCTGATGATCAGACGTACCAGCCTCCGGACCTGTATAGTCAAGTACAAAAAAGAAAAGAAAGTGCAGCATGAGTACATATTAAATAAATATGTACCCAGTGAGTATCCCGCCTAAACTCGAAGAAGTAGTGACGAAAGGTCGACTCGATACTCACTAAGGTCCAACAGTAATAACATATGATAGAATATAATGAAATACAGTACACATGTCAGGAAATAAGAAACAAATACATATCAAGAGCAGAAGTCCAAACAACTACTGAACTAAACAATAAAGCACTTTCAAGGGTAAGACCACCGAACGAAACTATAACCACAAATTCTTAGATCCGCCGTGGCGTACGACCCGCTCCCATAAGGTACCTTCTACACTCGCTGTGGCGTACGGCCCGATCCCGATCCCATATTCATTTCAATTTCCTTTCAACACTGCCGTGGCGTACGGCACGATCCCATATTCATTTCAATTTCTTTTCAACACCACTGTGGCATACGATCCGATCCCACATATTTCAAATATTTCTCAACACTGTCGTGGCGTACGACCCGATCCCATATATATTACAATTTCTCTTCATAACAAATTCCTTGCCATTCAACAATTTTCCAAGAAGCCTCAGAGGAACAACACTATACAAAACATAACCTTATAGTACATAGGGCGTCACAATAAATCATATAAAGCATTACAAGGAAAACATTTTAGGCATTACGAGAAAGCAAAAACATATAAGGCATTATGAGAAATCCACAAGGCATGATGTGGGCCTAACTACCCGGACATAACAGTAAATAGGCGCTACGTACGGACTCTCGTCACTTGGCGCGTACGTAGCCCCCAAACAATTTACACATAGCATATACATCACCTATGGGGACAATTCCCTATTACAAGGTTAGAAAGGAGACTCACCTCGTGACGATTTCACCCCTCAGATCAATGATGCGTCCGAATCTCCGAAATCTACTCTCGACGGCTCACAACTATCCAACCATGGTATAATTGAATCAATTTCAGTCCAAAGAAGGAGAATTAACAAGAAATTCCAAAATTTAGCATTCTTGAAGGGTTTCAGAAATTCGACCTCGGGCCCACACGTTTGGATTTCGAAAATTCTTGAAGGAACCCATTACCCGAAGTCTAAGGATCATAATTATGTGATTTATACATGAATTCGTAGCGAAAATTGGATACTTCCCCAAATTCTCAAAATTCCCAATTTACTTACCCTAAACCCAAATTTTCCTATGATTTGTAGTTAGTTCCCCTGAAAATTCGTGAATTAAACTAGAAAAATGGAGTGGAGTTACTTACCTCTTACTGGAACTGGTCGTGGACAGGGTTTTTTTCTCAAGCTCCTAAGCCTTTTAATGGAGTTTTGAAAGTGAAAAATGAAGAAGAACCCGAAATTGGCACTTATACACTGCTGGCTACAGCGACTTCCGCACCTGCGGCCCTGGGAACGCACCTGCGGTCCCGCGCCTGCGGCCTGGGGCTCGCACCTGCGGACATTGGGCAAGGGGGCTGGGGATCGCACCTGCAGAGGGGTTTCCGCACCAGCGGACCCGCTCCTGCGGAATTTGTTCCGTACCAGTGGAGGATCCGCACCTGCGGTTGGGCAACCGCACCTGCGGTCACACCAGCAATAGCTGCACCAACAGTTGTTTTACCTGGTTTTTGGCCTCGTGTGGTATCCGGGAGGCACCTGGGCCCACCCGATCCCCTGTCCAAATATACCAACAAGTATGTATTCATGATACGGACTCACTCGAACTTCCGGAACATGGAAAACAACAACGAAACTCAAAATTCAACCCCAAAACCAAATTGAATCAACTTAAGAACTTAAGAATTCTAGAATTCACTTCATTGCGCCGAACAGGCGTATACTACTCGGAATGACTTAAAATTTTGCAGACAAGTCGTAAATGACATAACGGAACTATTCCTGGTCTCGGAATTGCATTCGGACCTTGGTAACATAAAATCAAATTCCAAACCAAATTTCAAATTCTATGAAAATCCTCAAAACTTCATTAACTCTAAATTTTTCCCATTTTGATCCGAAACCCGTCAAATCAAGTCCGTTTCTTACCAAATTTCACAGATAACTCAAATAACACATATTGAACCTGTTCCGGGCTCCGAAACCATAATACGGGCCCGACAGCACAGGTTTCACATCAAGGTTCATTTTCATAAGCCTTTAATATTTTCATAAAATAATTTGCTTTAAAAATTCATTTCTCGGAATTTGATTCCTAGCATTCGTCTAAGTCCCATATTTTCCTACGGACCTTCCGGGACCGTCAGATCACGGATACAGGTCTGTTTACAAAAAATATTGACCAAAGTCAACTTTATTCAATTAATTATCATAAATTCAACTCTTAATCAAGTTTTCACATAAAGGCTTCCCGGCTACGCGCCCGGGCTGCACACACACATCGAGGTGAGATTAACGGAGGCTTTTGGGGCCTCGGAACACAGTCATAATTAAATTTACATAAGATGACCCTTTTTGGGTCATCACAGTTATATTGTTGAAGCCCGACTTAGCCTCGTCACTACTTCGCCGAGGTTAGGCTCGGCACTTACTCAGTACATGGGGTCAGTTGTACTAATAATACACTCTGCACTCTTTTGTGCAGATCCAGGTACTGACCATCAGTAGAGCTATTTAGAGCGGCTATTCATTCATTCGGAGACACGAGGTACATCTGCCGGCGTTTGCAAATTCCGAGAGTCTTCTCCTAGTATTATTTACACTGATTTATTATATTCAGAACAATTACACTAATTCTTTCAGCCCTTATTTGTAGTATTCTTTAGTAGTTTCGTGGATTGTGACACCAGACCCTGGGGTAGTCTTAGAGTTGTTTACATAATTAGTTCGTGATCAGTTTTATTTAAATGGTCATTGTTATCATTTTGTTTTGTTCTTTTGTTGGAAATTGTTTTAATTAGGCTCAATTGAAATTTATTTATTTATGCTCGAGTAATTAATTAAGGAAATTAGTTAATCGTCTTCTAACATTGGCTTGCCTAGCAAGTGTAGTGTTAGGCGCCATCACGATCCCTGAGGTGGGAATTTGGGTCGTGACAAGTTGGTATCAGAGCACTAGGTTTACTTAGGCCTCACAATCCACGAACAAGCTTAGTAGAGTCTGAAGGATCGGTACGGAGACGTCTCTACTTATCTCTCAGAGGCTATTGAGTTAGGAACAATCTCACTTCTATTCTACTCTATCGTGCGAAGTTATTCTACCTTTGATGATTGAACCTGTCTATTCTTGTCCTCTCACAAATCTCGACAACGTGCAAGGCGTTTGCAACCGGACAAGAGATGAAGCCCCTACAACAACTACGATAAGGGGGAAAGACAGAAGCAGAGCTCATTTCAAAGCTTGAACATCATCACCTATTATACAATCTCAAATGGATCTAGACGCGGAGGTTCTAGCTCAGTCGGTACATATTGGACTAGCCCATATCTCAGAGGGATTCATAGTTACTTCGGTATTGCATAACAAGGGAATAGTTGAAAGCAAATGAGTGATGTATGTGAGCTGTGAATTTTAACATCATGGATTATCAGACATTGTGACCTTTGGCTTCGTGCCAAGTGAGGAAGTCCACTGTCAAGGAATAGATTGCGGGGTCATGTGTTATATCAATTTTGGCTTGAAAGGTATAAGGCCTGAGATTTTTGGCAAGAGATAAAGCTAAGAAGTGCGGTGTGTCTGTCTTCTTAATGACCATATACCTTAGTACCAAAGGAGTTATATAAACAACTTTAGATCTACAGAAGGTTTACTCAGCGTGGAAGTTACGGTTGCGGATTTTTGGGTGCTCCAGAGGGAGCACAATGGTTGACAAGCTTCTAGACTATATGATTTATCTGTATAAAGCTTTACTTGTGGGATCGTTGTGCATCAGTATGAATAGGAGTTACCCCAAGGAATAACGAAGAGTACATGAATGAGTGGGGTAGCTTTGCGGTGTTGAGTCAACATGGTAAAAGAGAAATTGGTCACCGGTGGTTGAGGCAAACCTACGAAGCGGACGAACATCCAGTGCAACATCAAATATTTGATTTAGTTCTCATAAATGCTTTTGAAAGAATTTGTTTCTCGGACCCTCCATAATGCGTGGTGCATAAGGTTTGAAACGGTTGCGTCAGGTCACTATGACGGTGTCAGAATATGCCATCACTCCTACTTCGGTTTATCTAGCCAAAGAGCAAGTCCATAGACTCATTAAAGGACTCAATTACGATTGTGAAATTTTGTGCTACCCAGGGCAAGTTGATACTTTATTTCGGCTAGTGGTAGAAACTTTCTTAGACTTGGGAGAGTCATATTTCATCAGAACACTCAAGCTACGTGTTCCATTGCAGTTACAACTTAACTTACATGTTGAAGGTGGAGGTCAGATTCCTAGAGGTGGAGACCTAGCATGTTGGTATATTTTCTATGGTATGGCTTAGGTCGCCACATTAAATGGTGTCATTGAAAGAACAATCTCTAATTATTATAAAGTGACGATTTCCTTAACTTAATTCGGTTATGCGTATTTAATAAAGTTCTCCTAAAATGCTCCACTCTCGGGGGAGCTTCGTAACTCTGGAATCTACTTATGTGAACCCTGGTATTGAGAAATTCTAAGGAGATAACTGTGTCTATCATTACGTGTTGTAATTTTATTTAACGAATAATATTCAAAAGAAGAAAATGGAAGGTTTTGAGTGGAGATATGCATATTACTTGTGATTCAGAATTGAGGACGAGATCCTCACGTTTTGATATGATTTGGTATGTTTAAACCGGGCTACGAGCCGCGGTGGAAGTTGTGTAAGGATGAGATCCTTGTTGCGGAAATTCTTGCGTTTAAATTCTCCCGTGTGAATCAAAATTTTACTATAGTACTGGTAGATAGTCATGTCTGTTAGTCCTATTCCACAATTTATGTATGAAATAATGATAATAATGAAAATAATGAATGAATAACTAATAATAAAATTAACACAAATAATAAGTAAACAAAGAAATAAAGAAATTAATTAATTAATTATTATTGTTGTTCCTGTCATTCAGATCTGCCATGTTTGTTTCAATGTGTTGAATGAGTGGTTGTTGCTTGCTTTTCCGGTTGGCCTTGAAAACTTTTTCGGGGTCTGGTAAGGCTTCGAATACTTCACCAGTTCTCGATGAGTTTCTAGGCATGCACCTGTACAACCGATTCAGCAAACGCTAGAAATTTAATAAATGAATAAAATCGAAGAAAATTGACTAGACTTAAGAAATTTTTATTTTCCTCCAACTACAATTTATAATACTGTTAATTCCCCAGCAACGGCGCCAAAATTTGATCATGCTCAACTATGTCTATTAAAAGACTAAGTGGGCGTTGCAAATATAATCTGAGTATTTAGCCCAAAGCTGAATCCCACAGGGAACTAACGTATCAAATGTTGTTGTTAGACTACAAGATTCTCAATAATCAACTTCCCCAAAGGTTATGAATATCACTTTTTGGTATTTTTACTACTACAACTGAAGAAATTAAACAAACTAAAAGACAACTAATGTTTAGATGTAAACAGATGCGATAAAGGTCTAAAGTTATGGTTTCCCCCGTTGATGAAATCCATTCTTGTATACTATAGTTTTGGCTTAGTTATCTCTATCAATCATGAACACTCCAGCTATCATAAGTCTCTCTCAAGTAATTATGATAATCTACTAGACGCACTCTCTCAAGTTATGCTAGCTAAATTGCATTAGAGTTCACTTTAGATGGCACCCAAGGTATCGTTATCTCTAATCCAACCTTTAAACCCTCGGTTATGGATCTCTCATATACTTTGGGAGTGATGTTGTTCAACAATTATCTAAATATGCACTCTCTCTCGAGTAGATACACACTAAATAGGAACAACTAATTGAGGGCCCTTCAATCAACTACAACAAGAACATAGTTGAACAAATAAAGATTTAAAACCAAGAAAAACTATATTATTATAACAACAAGTTCATCCTCAAAGGGTTCCACCAAAACCTTAGATTAAAGAAGTTAGCTACTCATGCTCAAACACAATAAAAACTCAAAAGAAATCATAATTCTCAAAATAAAGATCAAAGAAAGAGAATAGAAAAACTCTAATCGTTTCTTGTCTTCTCACAATGATTCTTGCCTCCTACTTGAGTCTAAAAACAAGCTTGGTAGTCTCTTGGACGAGTTTATAATATTTAAATAGGTTTAGGCTAATTATTCCCGTGTTTTGCACTTTGGTCCTTACATTTTTCTGGCCTTTCAGTACTCGCCCACGGTCGCGGCAGGAACGCGGCGCAACCGCGGTGAATCATGCACATTCTAAATCTTCACTGCCTCACCCACCGCGCTCCAGCCGCGGTCGCGGTGGGCTCCTTTCCAGAAAATTTTGCCTTTTTCTTGTTCTTTTTCTCACGGGCTCTTCTCGATTGGCCTTATACTCACTTAATTGACTCCAAAACGCTCCAAAGTATCTCCCATAATAGATTATATCCTGCAAAGCATAAAAACACTAATCAGAGCATTTTGTTATCAATATTCGCCTTCAAAACATAATAAAGTATGGTTCATAAGGATGAAAATATTGTCTAATTCACCTACTATCAGGTGTCATGCACTCATTTATCAGATATGGTCCCAACCCGTTCATGAAAAGGTACACTCTATCGCTCATCTCGGCCACCATATGGGAAGCATACCTTGCTAAAGAATCAAACTGCATAATATACTCTCGCACACTCATATTACCTTGTCAAAGGTTCAAGAATTTATCAGCTCTAGCTCGTCGTATCTCAACTGGAAAGTAGTGACGAATAAAGGCCTTAGAAAATTCCTTCCACACAGGAGGAGGAGCGTTCGGACCCCTGAATATCTCCCAACTATCATATAAGAAAATCGCTAAATCTCGTAGCGATAAGAAGCCAACTCTACTTCCTCTGTATCACTAGCATGCATAACATGTAGTGTAAGATGAACCTGGTCAATAAAAGTCTGCGGGTCCTCAATGGGGTCTGATCTGGTAAACACTAGAGGCTCTAGATTAATAAAATCACGAACCCTCAAACTAACTGGTTTATCAGCAGCACCGATATTCTGCCTCTGAGCCTGATCAGTGTCGTGCCCCCTTTTCCCTTTAGCGGAGATCGGGTTTATGACATTTTTGGACAACTCCTTTAAAGGAAGGGTTATTAAAAGTAGAAAAGTCGCCACTTAACGATTTTTAAGGTGCGTTAGGGCACCTAGAGTATTTAACTCATGAAACTAGTTTGCGTCACCAGAGATTGGGTAAGGGCTTGAAGTTATCCCAAGGGGAAGGTGTTAGGCACCCCTCAAGATCCACAAATGTGGTTCCCAGCCAAATAGTTTTCGTGAATTTGTACAATAAGCAAATAACAAGTAAAGGCTCAAATAAGAGGGGATTTCAAATAAATATTGAAGTTATTAAATTTTTTGAAAGAACTGATGGACAATTGAGAAGAAAAGACATCCTAGGTTTAAAACAATATGGATCATATCAATGCAATACCCGATAGACACTCCTCAAAGAGGGGCTACACGTGGTATTAGCGCACCGGTCATCATATCCATATTCTATACCTTCTCGCCCCGTGAAGGTAATTAAAGCGCGTGTTGGTCATGAACTCTATTGCGTGCTATTACCCGTCCCATCCTATCAGTCTCGGAGGAGATTAGGACTACTATCCTAAAATGGAGGTACTAGGCTGACCCTCAGGTTTAAAGGTAAAGGTTCTAGAATGACAGACAAAACAAGTAGGACTGCAATTAAGGGAAAACACATAGAAGCAGATATGAGACTCAAATATTCCTCCGCAGATTATGCACATAATTAGCACGACTCAAACACAAATAAAGTGGCTTATTAACTTCAGAATTCTAAAGCATGATATCTAGGCGAGAATGCGATAATGAGGAAGTTTTATTAATGAGTCCAGAGAAGGAATTTTATCAGTTTCTGCTTATTGATTTTAACCTGTTAAGACGAGCAACAAGTGTAAAAGAGTAGATTTCCAGTTTTAACAGATTTAGCACCTAAGGCTTGCCTAGGCGTACCAGTTATTACAGAAGATTGTTTAGGTAGCATTAGTTAACATACTGTTTTAGGTGTCCAGAATCATAAAAGGGCATTATCAGTTTTCCTTTAGAAGAATTGGGTGAGATTTGTTTATACTTATTACACATCAGTAATTAGGCTAGGTGTAGCTAAGCGGATATGATCTTATAAAATGATATCTAATGCGTAGGTAGAGATGCATGTGCAGAATCCCTATCATGATTTTCTAAATGCACAATAAAGAGGCAGAATGATGCATATGCAAGATCCTAAACATGATTTGTAAAGGCGCGGTAATCACAGTATTTAATCATAGTTTCAAGAGATACTGGAGTAACATATTATTAATGTTATCCTAAAGACAGGATCTCTGAGTGATAGGCAATATGAAGCATGGTTAATGAAACGACCAAATCATTAACGTATTTGTCCTAACACAGGATCTCTAAGTGACAGTCATGAAGCAAGATAACATGCTGAAGCAGTATGCCATGAATGCTGAAAATATGCATGGTGCCTAAGGAACATGGTATATAATGCATGTTTTTTGCACACATTAGTCCTGGACATGGCTTCTACCGCGCAAATAGGAAATGTAAACATAAGCATGATTTCTACCTTTTGATATCTATAGCATGTGCAGCTACCCTTCCCCTTTTCCACTATCCATCCCCAATATTTGTTTACAATAAGTTATTACAGACCAATGTTGCATGAATTACATAAGTGAATAAGAAAATTAAGAAGTTATACTATAGGGAGCCTACCAATAGGCCCAAATCTCCAGAAATCCCAATGCCAAGTGGTATTTCACACCCTTTCACATAATCCGGGTGTGTCAAAGTTCCCTAAGGATCTTAGAGGATCCCGGGCAGTGCTCACACCCGGATTTCATAGCCAAGACGGAGTAAGTGCATCGTGGAAGAGCCAGCTCTTGTGTGTTAAAGTTCAGAGGGAGATCAAGGGTCCCTAAGCAATGCTCACACAAAAGGGGCAGAACATATTGTCTAAGAGTATAGTGGAAATGCTCATAGTTTAAAGGAATCTAAGAGAATAGTTTTAAAACTGGTTTTTGAATAGTTTTGGAAAAGGATAAGTAGGAAACAGTTCAGAAAGATTACTTGAAACAGTTTTGTAAAAAAATAGGAGAAAGTAATCTCAATAAGACAACCTAGAAGAACAGAGGAGAAACCAAACATATTCAGCACCATACAAAAAACTAAGTTAGGTTCATCATCCAAGTTCTCACACAGGGATATCAGGGGTTGGGAACACATAGATTACCTGATGGCCAGCATGTACTAACTAGCATACAGTTAAGAATCCTTAAAGATTCAGGGGATTAGGGACACAGAAAAGCATAGGGGTACATGACAGGATCAAATACAGGAAGGTCTACCAAACTAATGTACCAAACATGAACAGAAAGGTTTACACTAAGGTAGGATATCAAACAAGATAAACTAGACATAACATGAAGTCATAATTACATGTTGGCAATCAAAATAACAAGTAAAGCATAGATGAGAAACTTCAGGGATCATAACAGTAATGGAAACATGTTGTTTTGAGGACTGAAAATGTAAACTAGGACATACCAGTATGATGAAGAAAATAGTAACACAAACAAGCAGTAGGAGATACACAATAGTCAGCCTTGGCTTGTAGCCGGCTAACTTAGAATAGTAGCAAGTAGCACAAAAAAGAGAATAGGGAGAGAGCAAGTTGAGTTGTGAAAGAGAGTGCACAAATTAGTCTATGTCTGTCTGTCTGTGTAATGAATGAATAGAGTATATATTTAGTTTGAAAGCTTGATGAAAAATAAGGAAAAAATCAGAATTAACTAGTGATTGTGGGACTGAATATCAATCAATACCCAATTAGTACAAGTATCCTTATATTCAAGGGAGTGATTCACACGGTGAGTATTAAATAAGGAAATGACCATATATAGCTTAGAGGAATATAAGAACAATGTAAGTACAACAGGCAATTAGGTATCCCTTAATTGAAGGGGTTAAACTTAAACAGATAGTAGGTACAATAACAATTAAGGAAAGTTCTTATGCCTGTGACATATAAGGAAACAATTTCACCTCAATTCAAGTATACAATTGAGACTAGGTTCAGAAGATATCACTTAAAGAAAAAAGTAATCAATTAACAGTTAATCATATATGTAACAAGGTAAGAAAAATAAAGTCGGAAGTCAGTAAGAACATCTCATAAGAAATCAGTAAGGCTTTTCAAATCTCCAGGAATCAGGGGTGCAAACAAGGTAAAGTTGCAGAGAGTTAGGGATTCGAACATGAACAAAATCAGTTAGGCAAATAATAGGCAAGCAAAAGCATAGCAAGGTAAAGAATCACATAGAATCAGAAATTCGAGGCTAGCACACATTTAAACGAACAATGGGAATCCGAGAGTTGAAACCCTAGTGACAATAGTAGCAAAATCACACAAGTTTAGAGACAAAGCAGTAACATTGAACATGATATAAGCAAAGAGAACATAGTTAGGAACCCTAATAAGAAAAAACAGGGTAAAATCACAGAAAGCTTACACATTTATGAGAAATAAGAATTCATGCATTTAAACTATATCGGTTAAAGACAAACTCAGAATTAGGGAAAACCTAGGGTTTTCAGCATTGTAAGTCAGAAATGAAAAGAGAACTTCGAGTAAATTATTGAATCATAGAAAGAATCATAGAATGATATTAAAACAGAAGCAAAATCATTTTTTTGAAAGAGGGGTTATGAAACCCTAATTTTGAGATGAAAGATCGCTTAAAATAGGAAGGTTTTCGAAGAAAACATGTAAAAAGCTTCATGATATACACAGATCTAAAAGAAATCATAAAATACCAGGAGTTAGGGTTTCAGAGAGCCCAGAGAAACAAGAAAAACCTTAAAGATGTCGCCGACGTCAGCCGAAAAAGTCACGGCTCTTACTCATACGGCCGGAGGAGGCCGAAAGATGGCATGAGGGACCATTGGTAGGAGTTGAACCGCTCCAGGTTCACCTGAGGGCCTTAGGGTGTCATTAGACCGGTGTAGGGTGAAGCAGTAACCAGGAGATGATGGGTGACCATAGTTTCCGGCGAGGGAACTAGCCGGAGAAGACGAACAAGCTTCATCGGAGGAGGGAGGCAAGGGAAGGTTCTAGAGAGAACCAGAGAGAGATAGAGAGAGAATGAGAGACAGGGAAAATGAGAGGTCGGAGGGGGGGGGGGTAGGTCTTAGTTAATTATGGAAGGTGGAATTTGGGCCGTTGATCTAATTTGATCAACGACTCAGATAGATCCGGGGTTAGGCCAGGTATGGAATTGATTTAGGCTGGGTATGGAATTGGGTTGTTAAAAATCTGATGGGGTGGGCTAGAATTAGGCTAGAATTTAAATAAATATGGCTAATTGTTAAATACCCATTAAAATTGGATAAATAATTAACAAGAATAGGTAATAATTGTATAAAAATGAAATTAATGTTGC
Organism: Nicotiana undulata; assembly: GCA_005239495.1. Classification (NCBI taxonomy): domain Eukaryota; kingdom Viridiplantae; phylum Streptophyta; class Magnoliopsida; order Solanales; family Solanaceae; genus Nicotiana; species Nicotiana undulata. Next base: position 12,444 of record MDKH01206178.1, read on the forward strand.
ATAAATAAAAATTAAGGTAATAAGCTAATATAAAAGTATAAAAATGATTAATTATCGTATTAAAATAGCATGAATGCGCAATTAGGTCGTAGTTGCAAAATTTGTATAATTATAGTTAAATAGTGCCTAATTTGTTAATTTGTGAAATAATTAAATATTGATAGAATTAAATAGGATTACAAATGATATATTGAGCTGGAAAATATTTTTGAAATTATTTATAACATAATTTACGAATAATTATTGACTACAAAAATACTTAAATAAATAGAAAATGAGTTGATAAAAATACGAAAAATTGTGGAAAAATACCACTCATATTAAAAGTGATATTAAAAGTAATATGTAGGTTTGAAAATAGTTTTGAGGAAAAATTGGTTATCAACAGCTGCCCCTCTTTACCCGGGAAGGATGAAAGAGTTGTCGGGTAAAGATATGATGGCAAATTTTGACCGAGTAGAGATGGTTCGAAAGACTGATGCCGCACCCTGGTTTCTGAGCTGCCTACCTATCCCTGGTTTTACAGGAATCATGCCGTATGTAGTTCAGGACTCATAGGTGAAGTGTACCGATGAGGTTTTGCAAGAACGGACGCAAGGTGCGAGGTAGGGTGAACAAATGGCTTACGGAGTTTTTAGGGGAACTGGAGCGGGACCGCTCCTGCCTGGATGGCTGTCGCTAGCCGGATTACCTGCAAATGAATAACAAGCATAAATTGTGCGTAATTTAAACATGATGCAAATTCCCATTGGACTATGAATGTTGTCTTTTGGACGGTTAAGGATGACGTCTTTAGACCATGGTGTCCTGGGCCATGAATTGCTTGATGTAGGATTCGCATGCCATGAAATGATGTTCTCGGGCCATGAAGATGGTGCCTCCTGTGATGACCCAAGGGGTCATTTTATGAATTTAGACTCCGTTCTAGGCTTATTAGCCATAAAAATATTAATTTTAACTACCTCAATTTGTGTGCGCAGTCCGGGCGTGAAACCGGAAAGCTTTTATGTTAAAATATAAGAAACAATAATTTTTAGAATTACAAAATTTGGTTTTAGTTGACTTGAGTCAACATTTTGAGTAAACGGACTCAAATTTGTGTTCCGACGATCCCGGAAGGTCCGCAGTAAAATATGGGACCCGGGCGTATGCCCGGAAATGAATTCCGAGGTCCCAAGCCTTAGAAATCAATTTTTGAAAGAAATTGTTTTGCTGAAATATTTATGAAATAATGAAAAGAATTAATGTTTGAAGTCATTGGTATCGGGCCTGTATTTTGGTTCTGGAGACCGGTACAGATTTTTATTGATATTCAGGCCTTTCCTGTGAAATTTGGTGAAATACGGAGTTCATTTGACGTGATTCGGACATCCGGTTGAAAAGCTATGAACTATAAGTGTTCTAAAAAAAATAATGAGTTTTGAGGTTTAATTCGTTGTTTTACATGTTATTTTCATGATTTGATCGAACGAGAAAGTCTATATTATGATTTTAGACTTGTGTGAATGTTTGATTTAGAGCCCCGAGGGCTCGGGTGAGTTTCAAATAGGTTTGGATTGTGTTGCGCT
>ML279438.1:1456-31337 GCA_005239495.1 Nicotiana undulata
TGTGAAACAATTGAAGGGATTTGGAAGGCTCAGAAAATTTTTGAGAGTTACTAGTGTGGGAAGTTTTACGTTATTTCATGTTTGTCATGTCTTTATTCTCCGCATTCTTAAAGTTTCGTTATTTTTATTAAGCAATGCTTACAGGATTTTGTTGGGAATTTGTTGAAAGTGACGAACTATCGTTTCGTTCAACATTAAATGATTTTAAATTGCTATTGCAAGTTATACGTTGGCTGGCCTAGCGGGTTCAACGTTAGGCGCAGTCACGGCCCAAAGGGTGGGAATTTGGGTCGTGACAGTTTCCCTTCGTTTGGGTCTCAAGTACTGAGGGTAACGTTCCTTAGAACTAAGTCCCCGACTCGGTACGACTTCACGTTTTTCATCTAGTAGCTCGAGGCTAGTGTTCATGGCCTCGTGGTTCGAATCCTCGGTGGTATGCTTAAACCTGACGCTAGGTTCCCCGACCTCGACCAAAATCAACGTTTCGGATCCATATACCAAATAAAACGTGGTTTCCTTCGTGCTCGACTTCGACGTTGTTTGATATGCCTATAGCACCTCGGGCAATACTTCTCTCCATTTCCCCTTTGCATCATCCAACCTTTTCTTCAAGTTTTGAATGATGGTTTTGTTTGTGAACTCGGCATGGCCATTTGCGCTTGGGTGATAGGGCGTTAATAGAATCTTTTTAATTTTATGGTCCTCGAGGAATTTTTCACTTTGTTGCCGATGAACTGCTTCCCATTGTCGCATACTATTTCAGCGGGTATCCCGAACCGACACACGATGTGGTCCCATATGAAGTCAATGCCCTCTTTTTATCTTATTTTCTTGAAGGCCTGCGCTTCTACCCATTTTGAAAAGTAGTCAGTCATAAACAAAATACATTTAGCTTTACCTGGCGCCGTTGGTAGGGGGACGACGATGTCCATCCCCCATTCCATGAATGGCCACGGGGATAGGACTGATAGAGTTGTTCACCGGGATGATGGATCATCGGTGCGGACCTTTGGCATTTATCACACATTTGAACGAACTCCTTAGTATCTTTTTCCATGTTATACCAGCAATACCCTGCTTTGATCACCTTGCAAACCAAAGAGTCGGCACCAAAGTGATTCCCATAAGTGCCTTCGTGGATTTCTCGTAGTACATAATCGGTGTCCCCCGGTCCCAAGCACACTGCCAGTGGTCCGTCAAAGGTTCTTATATATAATGTTCCATTTTCATCGAGTGAGAATTGAGCTTCTTTGGCTCGTAAATCCCTCGACTCTTTTGGGTCCGAGGGGAGCTTCCCGTGTTTCAAGTATTCGACGTACTTATTCCTCCAATCCCACGTCAAACTTGTTGAATTAATTTCCGCATGGCCTTCTTCGACCACCGACTTCGACAATTGGGTGACACTCCCCGAGACAATATCATCTTCTTCAATCGATGACCCCAAATTTGCAAGTGCATCAGCCTCACTGTTCTGTTCTCGAGGTACATGGTCTAGTGTCCATTCCTTGAAGTGATGCAGTGTCACTTGAAGTTTGTCTAAGTACCTTTGCATTCTATCTTCTCGAACTTCGAAGCTTCCGTTTACTTGGTTTACTACCAAAAGAGAGTCACACTTGGCCTCAATTACCTCTGCTCCCAGGCCTTTGGCAAGTTCGAAACCTGCAATCATGGCCTCACACTCGGCCTCATTGTTAGTTAATTTAGAAGTTTTGATAGATTGCCTTATGATATTTCCCGTAGGCGATTTTAAAACAATACCGAGCCCAGATCCTTTCACATTCGAGGCACCATCTATGAAGAGGGTCCATACCCCCGATGATGTACCCGTTTTTAACAGGAGTTCCTTTTCAACTTCGGGTGCGAGGGCAGGTGCAAAATCAGCCACGAAGTCTGCCAAAATTTGAGACGTGATAGCCGTTCGGGGTTGATATTCGATATCATACCCTCCAAGTTCGATGGCCTATTTAGCCAATCGGCCCGATAATTCTGGCTTATGCAAGATATTTTGAAGTGGGTATGTAGTCAATACACATATAGGGTGACATTGAAAATATGGTTTTAATTTCCTAGATGTGCTTATTAATGCAAGAGCTAACTTTTCTAAATGTGGGTACCTGGTTTCAACATCTCCTAGGGTCCTACTTACATAATAAACAGGAAATTGCGTACCTTGTTCTTCTCGAACCAACACGACACTTACTGCCACCTCAGACACGGCTAAATAAAAGTAGAGCTTTTCATCCTCCTTCGGAGTATGAAGCAAGGGTGGGCTCGAGAGATATCGTTTTAATTCTTCTAAGCCTTGTTGACACTCAAGAGTCCATGCGAAGTCGTTCTTCTTATTGAGTAGGGAAAAAATTGATGACTCCGAGCCAATGATCTCGAGATAAACCGGCATAGGGCAGCTATTCGTCTGGTTAACCGTTGTACGACTTTCACATTGTTTACGACGATGATTTCCTTGATGGCTTTGATTTTTTCGAGGTTGATCTCGATCCCCCTGTTCGACACCATGAATCCTAAGAACTTGCCCAAGCCAACTCCAAAAGCGCATTTCTCGAGGGTGAGTTTCATGTTGTATTTTCTTAAGATATCGAACGTTGCCTGCAAATGAGTCAAATGGTCCTCTGCGCGCAGGGACTTAACTAGCATGTCATCAATATAAACTTCCATAGATTTGCCTATTTGATGTTCGAACATTTTATTAACTAAGCGTTGGTATGTAGCCCATGCATTTTTAGCCTGAAGGGCATTACATTATAGCAATATGTACCAAACTTCGTGATAAATGAAGTCTTTTCCTGGTCATCCGGGTTCATTCGAATTTGATTGTACCCAGAGTAGGCATCGAGAAAAGTAAGGATCTCGTGGCCGGTCGTTATTGATACCCAATATTTTCTCAAATTATTGCAAACTTGCATATAAGCTTTCTAAATTACTCTTTGTAATAATGACTATTTTTCCTATTTTTCCATATTTTTATGAAATTATTTTCATATTTATTTTAATATTTCATATTTTAATAATTCATAAATTATGCTATAAATAATGTCAAAATATTTCCCAGCTCAGTATGTTATTTATAATCATTTTTATCCATTAAAATTCAATTATTTCACAAATTAGCCAATTGAGTTTTATTTAATTTCAATTACAATAATTTTACAATTATAGCCCAATTGGACATTTTGTATTATTTTAATTCAAAATTTATGCACTTTACACCTAATATTAGTTAATTACTGTGATTTTACCTATTTTTACTCAATTGCGCGTTTATACGATTATTAGCTATTTTTAACTAATTAATTATCTACTTTTACGGGTATTTAACATATAGCCACATCCATTTTTATTTTAGACACATTTCAACCCAATCTTCAAACCCAATTTACCCAAACCCATAACCCAAATTCGATCCAGCCCAATCCAAAATTTAACCCGCCCCAACCCCTGATTAAATCTGAGTCGTTGATCAAATGAGATCAATGGCCCAGATTGTTTCTTACCTTAATTAACCCAAACGACCCCTCCCCGACCCCTCAGTCTTCGAGACCGACTCTCTCTCTCTTATCGTCTCTTTCCCTCTCCCTTCTCTCTAGAACCTTCAGGTTCACCTCCTTCTCCGATGAAGCTTATCTCCTCTCCGACCACCATCCTTTCGACTACCAGCCGCCTTGAGGCCTCCCCTCTCCGGTTCACTTCATCTCTAGAGCTTTCGAAGGTTTCAACCCTGTCCAACCCACTACTGGAGCTCCTGCTTGGGTTGTTTCCGGCCTCTCCGGTGGGGTTTTGACACTATCATGCCATAACCACCACTATCCCTGAGTTTTACGACAGGTTCTTCTACTTTTCTCTGGTTTCTTATGAAACCCTAGTTTTGACCTAAACCTTTTAAATCTCTGTTATTTTTAGCAATTTTAAGCTTATTCCTTTATGTTTTACACTATTGTCAACTCGATCTTTAAGATCTATCAGTTTTGAATCGTTTTTGCGTACTTTTTAAAATTAGGGTTTCCTCTAAGCTTTCCTATACTGGTTTAAACTGATTTCCTCTGTTTGTTTGAACTTTCCCTCTGCATATCTACTGATTCTATGTTCTTACTGCTTTTAACTCGCCTGTGTTAAAGGCCCTAATTTCTTAGACTTCTATGTTTGCTTCTTCATGTTGGCTTGACTACTCGATTCTTGCTAGAGTTGTTCTGTGATTATCATGCTTCAAATGATTCTTTAGTTTGTTTGTGGCATCTCTGGGTGATTATGTTCATATGTGTGTTTATCTCCGGCTTCTTACTGTCAATATTGCTAAGCCTGCCTGTTGCTACGACTGTTTGCCTTCTTTATTTATACGATTGAAGTAGGGTTTAGTAATTCCCTTCTAACTGATGTTGATTTCCCTATTTTGATGAGTGCTATGCGTTTTTTTAGATTGATTGACTTTAATAAATTACTCCTTGATTGCAATATCTGAACTTGGTCTTAATTGTCTACTCTATTGCTTAGTGAACCTAATTATTTCCTTAAATTGAGTCTTGACTGATCTTTTACCTTGCCTATATGTGTTACCGTTTGAATTTGAATCCCTTTATTTAAGGGAATGAATATGTTGATTCTTTGGTTGATTAGTTTCGAGTCCCATGTTACTTAACAGACCTGGATTCCTTCATTATTTAAACCTTTTACTGATTTTTATTTACCTTATGTGGTTGCATGTCTTTACCATTTCTGAGTTTTAATCCCATAATTCAAGGGAACCGTGTATTCTTCTTACACTGATTGGATTCTGCCTTCTCTTATTACCATGCATTTGTGATTCTTACCTTATTTGATCACCTGTTTTCAACTATAAGTACTCATGCTCTTTCATTAAACAAACAACGAACAATAACACTGTTCTAAGCTTCTCACACACACAGAGACTTGTGTTAAGAACTTACTCTCTCTTACAAAACTCTTTGCTCTACTACTGCTCTCTTTTGCTCTTGGTTACTAATAGCCGGCTATAAGCTAAGGCTAATCATTGTGCTCATTTTTCTCTTTCATTCTGCTTATTCTTTTCTCACTGGTATGTTCTAATTAAGATTCAAGCTCCAAACCAATGTGTTTCTTATTGCTTCAGTTTATCATATTCCTAATTGTCTTCTACTTGTGCTTCTGCTGTTCAACATGCAATTAATCTCTTGTTTATCTATTAGTGCTTACCATGTTTTATCTCTTTAAGACTTACATGCTCTGGCTGGGTCAATAATGCTTATACATGTTCAGTCTATTCCTATATGCATCTATTAAGCTGTTCAATATCATGTTTAGTTTAACTCTATTGTCCCCCTGATCCCCTGAACATCTCTGATTTGTGCAACTATGTATCTCTTCCTGATTATTATGTGGCTTATCTGTCCCCTGATTTCTGCAACTATGTCTACCAGTTTACTAAATCTATGTATCTCTTCCTGATTATTATGTGGCTTATTTGTCCCCAATCCTCATTGTCCTTGTATTGCTGAACTTGTTGTGATCTATTCTTCTCTGTTCTTACTACTCTTTTCAAAAGTTTTTTTTTATGTTTCAAAATGATTCTTGAGTTGTAGAGTTTTTTCAATTGAACTCTTTTTCCAAAACCTCTGTGCCTCTTTTAAACTCACTCCTAGCACTTCACATTATTCATAGAAACTTAAGTTTCACCCCCTCAGTGTAAGCATTGCCTAGGGAACCTCTTGAGTTCCCTCTGAACTTTGACGCACTGAGGTTGCTGATTCCACACTGCACATGCTCAACTTTGGCAAATATGTATGGGTGCTGGTATTGTCCATGGACCTACGAGGTTCTTAGGGAGCTTTGCCGCACCTGGACCATGAAAAGTTGTGAAACTCGAAAGGATTGAGGTTGGGAGATATGGGCCGGATTGAAGGCTCCCTATAGAATTAGCTTCTTATTTTCCTTTAAGTGATGTAATTTATTATTCTTTGTTTGTAATAATTTGTAAATGAATAATTGGGACTGGATAGTGGATATGGGAAGGGGTTATGCATGTTTAGTATAGTAACGGGTAGAAATCATGACTATATGATTTATTTCCCTATGTGTGGAATAGTATCCTGTTTAGGACATGCATATCATGCAATAGAAATCATGTGTAGGTTCTTTATTTCAGCATGTCTATTATGTTCCTGTCATTTTATAAGCCCTGTTCTTAGTTAATAACTACAACAAGTAATGGAACTGTCATGACATTCTACTGCTGCATCTTCATAAGCATTGCGTGTAGAAAACTTGCCTATAGGATTTTTACTTATATGCATTAGATATCCTGCTATTTAGGAATTCATATTGGTTTTGAATTACAGTTGTTGAACACCTAATTATCATGCTTAACCTCGCTAAAATGCGGTCAATTGGTTGAAACGATCTGCAAACATAGCATCACCTCTCTTAAAATTGGAACTGAAGTCTGCATGCTCACCTTTAAACAAATAGGCAGTGTATACGAACGCCTAGGCAAACTTTAGGCCTAATACATTATTAAAACCAAAACCTAATCGTGTTTCACTTAGCTGGTATAAGAACCAATCAGTCCCTTTTTGAAATTCTTAAACTTTGATGCTTTTCATTCCTGTTTTATCTCTTTCTGAAGCTCACCCTATTTCCTAAAAAACTCCTACTCTACTATTTTCAAATACTGATTCTGAAAATCATGCATTCATTTCCTCTTTAACTAAGTTATTAGATTACTGCTCTGTGTGTTTTCGAATTACTGGGTTTCAGAGGCAGTTTCACTCTTTGCAAAAAAAATCATTCCGTTCAATTGAATACCTGCTCTATATTTTTAAAGCTATTGTTTCCTGAAAACGTTTACTTACTCTCCTTTTACTAAAGTCTTCCTTAAACTACTGACTCCTACTCTGCATTAAACTACTGGATCTTCCAAAAGTCACTTGCTCCTTTGAATCACTCTGTCATTCTAAATCACGCTTTACTGAAATTTTCTAAAAGTTCTTCATTTGCTTTACTAAGGTCTTCATCGAAACTGCTGTGCACTTTTAAATCCTGCTACTGTCTTTAAATTACTGGATTTCTAATCAATTCCTCTTCTTTAAACTGCTCTGTTTTAACTGAACTTCCTGCTTTATTACTGAGTTTTCAAAAAAGGCATTCCATTTTCTAAACTGCTGAAACCATACTGATTTCCAACTCAAAAACTCATGTTTTAAATCCTGACTTTGAGACCTCGATTGTGTTTGAGACGTGCTATTTATGTGTTTACTTGTGGAGGGATATGTGAGCCATTATTTGCCCTTATGTGTTCCCATATCTGTAGTCCTATTTGTTGTTATTCATGTCGCTTAGAATTTTATCCCTTTAAACCTAGGGGTTCAGCCTAGTACTCACCTTGTAGGATTAGTAGTCCTAAATACCCTCCAGGACTTATAGAATGGGACGGGTAATAGCACGCAATAAGCTTCGTGACCGACACACGCGTTTTAAATACCTTAACGGGGCGGGAAGGGTAGAATATGGATATGATGACCGGTGCGCTAATACCACGTGTAGCCCCTCTTCGAGGCGTGACATACCGGGTATTGCATTGATGTGATCCGTATTACTTTAAACCTAGGACAGTTCTTTTCAAATGTTTATTCTAATGTTTCCCAAAACCTTTAAAGATTTTCATACTTGTTTGAAATCCCCTCTTATATGAACCTTACTTGCTACTTGTTCACCGTCCAAATTCACAAAACTTCTTGGCTGGGACCCACAGTTGTGGATCTTGAGGGGTGCCTAACACCTTCCCCTTGGGATAACTTCAAGCCCTTACCCAATCTCTGGTAAAACAAACTAGTTCATGAGTTATTTACTCTAGGTGCCCTAACGCACCATAAAAATCATTAGGTGATGACTCTTCCTTAAACCTTTCCTTTAAGGAGTTGTCCAAAATGTCATGAAACCTGATCTCCACGTACCTAACCCGTGCGAGGAAAAAAGGGGGCGCGACAGTCGTGGCATCGATAATCGATCGATGTTGGGCAATGGGAAAGAGTTTTTAGGGCATGCTTTGTTCAAATCTTTGTAGTCTATACACATTCTAAGTTTGTTTTCCTTTTTAGGGACTACTACTACATTAGCTAGACACTCAGGATATTTTAATTCCCTAATGGACCCTATCTTGAGAAGTTTGGTTACCTCGTCTTTGATGAATGCGTGCTTTACCTCGGACTGAGGCTTCCTCTTTTGTTTCACTGGTTTAAATCTGGGATCGACACTTAGTCGATGAGTGGTTATCTCCGGTGGGATCCCTGTCATATCTAAGTGTGACCAAGCAAAGAAATCAATGTTATCGATAAGGAATTGAATGAGTTTTTTCCTGAGTTTGGGGGTTAATCCTGTCCCTAGGTATACCTTTCGTTCCGGCAGATACTCGATTATTATCACCTGCTCAAGTTCCTCGATTGTGGACTTCGTCGCATCTGACTCCTCGGGGACGATGAAAGCTCGAGGGGTAAGGAAATCTTCTTCTTCGTCCTCGACCACCAGTTCCTCGATCATCTGTTCCTCGGGCTCAACCGAGGATATACGTTGTGATTGCTATTTGACTACCTGTTTTCCCTTGACGCTCGACTTTTCTGATGTGGATGGCGTCGATACTAGTGCCAAGTCATGGACTGCAAACATATTCTTAGTTGCATGATGCTCCCCATATACCATTTTCACGCCATCTTTTGTTGGGAACTTCATCATTTGATGAAAGGTTGATGGCACTACCCTCATGCTGTGGATCCACGGCCTTCCACGCAAAGCATTATACCTCATGTCACCTTCGATGACATGAAACTTTATGTCTTGTATGGTTCCGGCCACGTTTACTGGGAGGATGATTTCCCCCTTCGTTGTTTCACTTGCCATGTTGAAGCCATTCAAGACTCGAGATGCTGGTATGATTTGGTCAAGCAGCCCGAGCTGCTCCACGAACCTCGACCTAATTATATTTGCTGAGCTACCTGGATCCATGAGAGCACGTTTAACTTGAACTTTATTTAAAAGAATAGAAATAACCAGTGCATCGTTGTGAGGTTGAGATAATCCCTCAGTTTCTTCCTTATTGAATGTAAAGGTGTTCTCGGGCATGTAGTCCCGAGTCCGCTTCTCCCTTGTGATTGATACTTTGGTGCATTTGAATATGGGTCCTTGCGAGACATCAACTACGCCAATGATCATGTGAATAACATGTTGAGGTTCCTCCGATTCATTCTTCCTGTTGGCATCTCTTTCCCTGAAATGGTTTTTGGCCCTATCGCTGAGAAATTCCCGAAGATTCCCTTCATTGAACAATCGATCTACCTCCTCTCTCAGTCGCCTGCATTCCTCGGTCCCGTGCCCATGTGTACCGTGATACTTTCATATCAAGTTGGGATTCCTCTGAGAAGGATCAGCTTGTATGAGTTAAGGCCATCTAGTATCTCTGATTTTCCTAATGGCCGAGATGATACCCGAGACATCGACGCTAAAGTTATATTCTGATAGTTGGGGTGACTATGCCGGTCCTAAGTTCCTGTCAAACCCGGCCTTACTCATGAGTCCCCTAGAATTCTGACCTCGATCTGCTCTTCGATCATTCCGAGGTACGTTACGCCTCAAACTGTTCCTTCGATCTTCGATGTACGACTGATACCTCTTCTTATTCGGTCTCGGTTCCCGAGCCATCATTGTTAAAGTTATATTTTGATAGTCGGGGTGCCTCTGCCGGTCCTGATTGCCGGCCATTACTCATGAGCCCCATAGAATTCTTTCCTTGGTCTTCTCTTCGATCATTCCGAGGTACGTTACGCCTCGAATTGTTCCTTCCGTCTTTGATGTATGGCCTATATCTTTCCTTGTTCGACCTTGTCTCCATGTCTGCATCTCTCGACTCATTTTCTATCAATCTACTTGGATAAATCGAGCCCGAGGGGGCTCCCAACTTGTCATATTCAACTTTAATCTTCGACTGGTATCTGTTATGCACATCCGCCCAAGTTACGACGGGATACTCAATCAAGTTTTTTTTCAACTGCCTCATTTAGTCCCTGAGTGAAATATTGTACAACCTAGTCATCAGAGACTGGTGGCAACTCCATTCGTTCCAACTAGAACCGGGATACAAATTCCCTCAACATCTCGTTGTCCCTTTGCTTGATTTTGAATACGTCTGACTTCCTTGTTGCAACCTTTATAATACCAACATGTACCTTTACAAATGAATCTGCCAACAGGGCAAATGAATCGATAGAGTTCGGGAGCAAGTTATGGTATTAAATCATGGCCCCTTTGGACAGAGTTTCCCCAAACGTCTTTAGTAAAACAGACTCGATCTCGTCATCCTCCAAATCATTTCCCTTTATACCACAAGTATATGTGGTGATGTGCTCATTGGGATCGGTAGTCCCGTTGTATTTGGGAATGTCTGGCATGCGAAACTTCTTCGGAATAGGCTTTGGGGATGCATTCGGGGGGGGGGGGGGGNCTCCTGGTATTTGGTCGACCCTCGAGTTATACATTTCCACTTTTTTATCATTGTCTTCGATCCTTTTCTCTGCTGACTCGATCCACTTTGTGAGTTCTTCGAGCATTCTCATGATTGTGGGGTTGGTCCCCGACCCATTGTTGCTCGACCTTTCCGGTACTAGTTCAGCACGATGAGTAGTTTCTGGTCCCACTATACTCGGAGTCTTTTGCTGGCTTTGCAACTGAGCGATGGCAATCTGTTGCGCTTGTAACATTTCGACAATCACTTGGAGACTAACTTCCCCATCTCCTCGACCTTGTGTTCTTTGGCCACCGGGTTGAACATCTCCGCGCACGCTTCCTCCGACGTCAGTGCCCAAATCGACGTTTATAGCAATGCGTGAACCAACGTCGACTGGGTTAGGAGCTGGTGCTACCCCAGGGTTGAGCGGTGGCACACCGGTCCCTGAAGCTGTTGCATTTTCATTTTCCCCGTGGAATCCGAGGCCGTCATTACCATGCATAAGTGTGTTCCCTGAGTTCGACATGCTTTAGCCTGAAATCAAAGAATCTTTGACAAGAAAAAGTGTGAAGAATAACGTGTGTTATCAGAAAATTAGCACTGAAACAATCACTATTATCTTTATCCCCACGGTGGGCGCCAAACTATTTACCTCGAAAATACGAGTAACAATTAAATTTCATTTGTGGTTTTAAAGATATGTGATCTATTCCAATACTAATGAATAAACAAGTAATATTGAGTATAAGTGAGTATAACTGATGAACCAAACCAGTGTTGCTTGAACGATATGTACCTCGATGTTCTCGATGACCTCGAGGTGGGTTAGGGATGATAAAGCAAGAATAATAAAGTAAGAGCTATAAAGGTGAAGAACAATTCTGAAGCGCAATAAACGAGAAAAGTAAGATAGTATATTCTTTTGTCAGTGATAAGATGATCTTTACAAATGATTGGGGTCCCCTTTATATAGGAGGGGAAACTCTAAATATGGTACATTTCTATTTATGGTAAAGAATTCTATTGGTACAACTGTATAACAACCTAGTACGGATTTGTACTAATTCGTACAAATCTATCCCGAAATTTACGCCTTGATCCTTGTGCCTCTGAGAAATTCCCGCTCATTCTCGAGTATGTTTGAAATGGTACTATCTCGAGGTAGACCATGCTAGGTCCTCAATTCGTTCCCTCGAAGTATGCACTTTCCAGCCAAGTCTGACCCCTACTTCGAGACGCCCGAACTCGAGCTAGGGGTAACAATTAGGGAGCCCGATTTCGACCGTATACACCTACCAAAACTATGGAGTAATAATATTAAAAATCATGAATTTATTTCTGCAAACTGGGAAGAACTTAGTTAATGTTTGCTGTAGGAACTTCTTCACTGCTGATCAAATTGATAAGATTGATATATGAAAACTGAGATTTGAAGTGGGAATTTTGTATGATAAATTAGTTGTAGTATTCAAAAATAAATAAATTATCTTTTGACATTATTATTGTTATAATAATAATAATAATAATAATAATAATTATTATTATTATTATTACTATTATTATTATTATTATTATTATTATCATTATTTTTAACCAAAAGTCCATCATAGTGATGGAGGATTAGGTTTGACTCCAACTCGTGATTTTCAAAAATCACAATTGAGGACATAAACCTTTGTCTATTGTCTGATATTATTGATATATAAATAAGTAAACAAATTTTTGGGTCTTTAACATATTAATATTTCTTATTTTTAAAATTTTAAATGTTATTTAACATAATTTAAATAATTGTCAAAACTTTCATTACTAAAATGCTTAAATACATCTGGCTTTAAACATAGAATAAGTAGGGACTAATTATGAAAAAAAAAACTTTTTATATTTATTAACTTAAATACACCGTGATATTTATGTGATTATAAATTATATCATTAAGGGTAGAATTAAAATATAAAATTAAATGATCTTTAAAAATAAAAAAAATTCATTCTTCATGAAATAAACTAAAAATGAAAAAAGTGTTTCATACAACGGAACACCGAAGAGTAAAGGATTTCTATTTTTATTATCAAACACATTTGATGTCTAATCATTTATAGTGTTTAATGTTAAGTACTGTTTGGGATTTAATTTTGGAGAAGATTGTTTGTTTTGATAACCATTTAGAAAGTATTTTTGGACGATGTGAATATTCATTTTAGTGAAAATGTACCGTTAGATTGTTTTTGATTTTGGGAGAAATGAAGTCCAATTTTCGATACAAACACACACAAGTGTTGTGTCTTTATTTGTTAGAACTTTCTCAATTTCAATCAGCTCACTCTAATCAAAGTAATCTATGGCGGTTACGAAACAATAAAAGAATAAGAATAATATTGTAGAAAAAGAGGGAGAGAAAATTCTTATTGAATTTTGAAATGAATTACAATGGAATACGACTTCTCTATTTATAGGGGAAGAGTGATTTAGCCACCAAGTAAAATCCTAGAATCTCTCTAGAATATAGACATTCACCTTAAATAGAATTCTATTTATAACACTCCCCCTTGAATGTCCATTCAACAAATAATGTGACTCGTTAAAATCTTAACTAAAATAAATTCAATGGGAAAAAATTATAGTAAAGGAAAAAGAGTACACATGTCTAACAATACGCCTTTTGGTTGCCTCATTTAAAACCTTGCAAGGAAAACCCAATGGGACAAAACCTTGTAAGAAAAAAAGAGTGCAACGCGCATTAACTCCCCCTGATGAGAGCATCAATTCACATCCTTGAGCCTTCGCATCCCAATCTTGTGCACTAGCTTCTTGGAGGAAGACATTAGCAGAGATTTGATGAATAAAATAGCCATATTAACCCCAATGAATATGTTGCACCTTGAAAATCCCCGCTATCACATTATCATGCTTATAATTATAGCAAGATACATATGTGCACAAATAACACTTATAATGTGGTACTTTATGACCAAAATTTGTATATACTTTAAGCGATTTAAGTCCTTCAAGGATTGTCATATAAGTCATATAATAGACTTTAATTAGATGCATATCAAGTTTTCATGTCATGCTAGACAAATAAGATATCGAAAACTGTTTTCACATATCATTGACTTTATATTTTCAAGTGTTTGAACTGCAGGTCCAAAACTATATGTCTTTCATATGAAACAAATCCTATTCGAATTTTGTCACTTTCATTTGGCCAATATTTTTGTGTCCATATTCAACAGACTTAAAATCCTCATGTATACTTAGCGCTATGAAAGATGTCCCCGACGAATATTTTATATCGGTTCCAATATTTTTTTCTTCATAGAGGCATAACATAGAGATCTCTCCATTCATATTTTCAGGTACCTGAGCCTCTCTTGAGATTTTATGAAGTGTTATGTCATGTGATCTTCTAGATCACTACCCTCACTTATTATGGTCATTTTGATCATTTGCTCATCTTCTTTATCAAGAAGTTTATTTGAACTTGTCTATTCGCTTTAAGCGTACCATAGACTTTGTCCTTCTAGGACATAATATGAGCATTTGTAATGAGAATATAGTTACTTTCTTTGGATCAACAAATGCGTCTGGTATGCTTTGCAATATATTGCAAATGAATCCTTTTTATGAACTTCAAGTTCATATTATCTTATTCGAGGATCTAGATGTACAAATGATAATTCTTTCCACGTAACTTTTTCTTAACTGTTTATCTTGTCTCCCCCTCATGTTAGAAAAAACTAACTTTCTTCCTCAATTTTGGGAACCCGTCTTGGTGCATTATGGTGTTAATCAAAATATACACTGCACATCAATAATAATAAGATGGAATTATTTGGTTCCTGATCCTGAACCAATTTTGAGGGAAAAAATAACATACTTTGGTATATAACATATATCAAATTGATATAGATAACTTTGTTCTCATAAGCAATAGTTTAGCTATTAAATGGAAGCACTCAATAAATCATTTTTCTAAACCAACTGTGATGTAAACCAACTTATCAAGATGAATTGTCTTGAATAGAAAATCTGGAAAGTATGCTCGAAATTAAATTATTGAGCAAGTTACCTCGTAAACACCATGTTGCGGGTTAATAATAATCGCACATGTAACCATCTCATAGAAGCATTTATGTGGTATACATGGCAAGTGAATGAGCTCATATTCACCTTTTCTATTTCCAGCATTCATGAGATTCAATCCCAATTTCAGTTGGTATAATAATCGCGAGAACAAGCAAAATAAGAGAATGCGTAAAGAACTTTCTAGTTCTTTAATATTTACCCATGTGGATTCTCTTTTATTTTTGCACATCATACTTGAATTGATATGGCTAAACCAATTATGCCAACGGAATAAATTATCAATAATGATAAAGTTCAAGTTTACACCATGACGTGTGCAATTATCAATAAGTTCCAAGTTTATTATGATATGGGTTTTTATATCAATAAACATCCACTTTATTATGGTATTCTTTTATTTGTGTAGTACAAACTGGAGAATAAAGCAGGTAACTTTGCACATACATATTACTCCGCTACAAGTTGTAGTAATAGAAGATATTAAATGTTTCCTTTATTTATAGTCTCAATATAACTAACCGCTTTAGCGAATACTTTAGAAACTCAATAAGTTTCTTTGAGACTTACTACAACACAATACCTTATTGGTAATTAATTGTGTTTCTTCAAAATAGTATAATTGACTCTTCCAGAGTTCTCAATTAATTATGTACTACCACATATTCATCAATATCGATATGGTGAATAAACTTTTAAGGAGAAAGTTATACCATTATGGTCATGGTCAAAATTATATGCAAGTTCTGTCACTTGCATTACTGTTGTCTTTTAACAATCACATTGCCAAAATAGTTTGGCATAATCGCAGTAGGTATGTGATCAATGACCATTCATGACATAATAATGAAATTATTTTCTTATTTCATCTCAAACCTCCTTTTAGAGGTGAGTGTGATATATTCACTGCAACTATCACGTTCATATTCTTCCAAGAATGAATATGTATTCATAATCATATGTTGTCACATTCACATCATGAATAGACCATAATCATTTATATGTACTTTACAAAATCTCATGTCAAATCAATGTGAAGTATTACTTTCAAAGAGTGAAAGATTATTTTGAGAATCCTTATTATTCTCATTATCATAATGATGACGATTATAATTTCGTCTATCGCCACGTCCACATCCATTGATACCTTCACAGTAATAATTTTGTCTTCTTTCAGACTTATCATATATTGCTATCACATTCTCTTAAGGGGAATGAGAATGAAGCAAATTTAATGGGACATGTTTCCACTTCTTGTGCCCATAATCAAACATGAATTTGTTCATGCAAGAAATAGAAATTTTACCACTTCGGGTGGTTATAATTTATTGCAAACTCTATAAGAGTTATAATCGAAGTTTATTGTCTTTGCTCGCATTTAAAATCAAATTATAGAATTTCAAGAATTTGAAAGAAAAAATAAAGTAAAATACCTACCTTAAATCTAGAATTTAATCATGAAGGAAGTTCATGGAACAATTGACAATCATTATGCTCAATCCCAAAGCTTCTACTCAATTGGTTAGAGTCTCTTGTTGATAACGTGTTATGAAACAATAAAAGAACAAGAACAATATTGCAGAGAAAGAGGGTGAGGGAATTCTTATTGAATTTTGAGACGAGTTACAATGGAATATGACCCTTTTATTTATAGGGGAAGAATGACTTAGCCGCCAAGTAAAATCTCTAGAATCTCTCTAGAATATAGACATTCACCTTAAATAGAATTCTAGTTATAACAATGACCGCAAAATAGTCACGTGCTTCTCTTTTTCTCGTTCTTTCTTCTTACATTAGTGACAGTAGGAAAATTGATGCTAAGCTATAGGAAATACCATTGCCCTTCTTTCCTTGTATCAAATTGTCCGGGGGACATTATCAATTTAGTTTAACATGTTATACTAAATAAGTAATTCCCAAATTGCCTATTCATACTTGCTATGACGATATATGTTGTAGTCATTTGAATAGCAGCAACGTTAAACATGGATTATAATTCTGGGATTGTTATCCTACATTTAATGTAAGATAAATTACATTATAATTTTTGTATAAATTTAAACCGATATTAACTAATATCAACCAAATGTTGAATATTGTAATTACAAAATTTTTATCGGGATTAGCCGCCAAACAAGTGTTTAAATAACATTTACAATATTATGCGTATGAAAGAAGAAGAAAGAAAAACAAAGACTCCACGATTAGTACCTGGAATATGCTCAGCTTAATTCTACATAATCTATAATGACACTGCAGGTGGTGTGGGCGTGTGGCTAACTGGTCATAATTAACCCTTTTTTTCCCGAGATTTTTAGACAATTATTAGAAGTTGCATATTTTTAATAATCTTTATTTCACTTTTTAGTTAGATCAATTTGAAGTTGAGAGCATTAACCTTTAGCGAAAATGGCATAAGGGGGAGTTCTCGGGCTTTACTTTATATCCCGAATTAATGTTTACTTTACATTTATTACCTGTAGACTTGTTGTATATATCAATGGCAAAGTCAAGAATTTTTATTTAAGGAAACTAGAATGTCACTCTCAGAATTTGAGCTTGTGATCAAATGCAAGCTTTTAGCCCCTTTACCATTATATTAGAATCTTTCATAATGTCATGGTGATTCAACCGTTTATATATAACAATTTTTTTTTTGTTGCCATATTAGCACAATAAAATTTTCCAACAAATCCTTTACATGAATCTAGCTCTGCCTATAATATATACACAAGCAGTGTCACATGTCATAATTTAGTTAGAAGTTTTAAGGTAGCTGCTCTTTTGCAGTAATTTCTGTCTGGTCAAATCAGTATATCATATCAAGCTTCCCATCACTTACCCGGACAGGGCGAGCAAAAGTTGAATGGAAACTATTCAAGAATCCCGAAAGAATCGAAAGAAGGCAAAGCATTGCAGACAAATTATAATAAAGTGAATAATAATCTTCGGGTTTTACTTGTTATCATATGATCGTATTCGTACTAAAATTTGAATATACAGTAGTACGTTATCTAGGAAATGTTTCTGCTTTAAAAATAATAAGGACATGTTTCCTACTACATCCAATCCAATGTGTAGTTCACATCATGTGTGAATAAAAATTGGTAGCATAAAGAAAAAATATTCATGAACATGAAAACTTTATCTTAGTAGTTTCTTATAATATTCATGAACATGAAAACTTTCTCTATCGTGCGCTTTATTCTATTAATGAGTTTGAATCATTCATCTCTTATTCTCTCACAGATGACGAGGACACGTACTTCATCCGTAGCAGGGCACTCGTACCATAGTTCCGGCACTGGTTGCTCCACTATCTGCACAATCAGCTAGAGGCAGGGGTCAGGTAGTCGAAGGTGGTGGTCAGATAGTTAGAGGTGGATGTCAGTCAGTGAGAGGCCGTCCAAGAGGTGGAGATCAAGTTGGTGGGGCTCAACCTCGTTCTTATGCATTTCCAGCTAGACCTGAGGCGGAGTCGGCTGATACAGTTATTATAGGTATTACCTCAGTTTGTCATAGAGATGCTTTAGTGTTGTTTGATCCGGGTTCTACATATTCTTACGTGTTATCATATTGTGTTTCACATTTGAGTATGCCACGTAATTCCCTCAATGTTCCTATTTCTGTGTCTACACTGGTTGGAGATTCTATAGTAGTTGACCAAGTTGACCCAGAGGGATGCTTTTTTCAGATGATCCGACGAGTGCGAAGTGAGCTTTCAGAAGCTCAAGATTGCCTTGACTACAACCCCGGTGTTGATGTTGCCTACATGTTCAGGATCTTAAACTGTGTATTGTGATGCATTGCGTATTAGACTTGGCGCGATATTGATACAAGACGATAAGGTGATTGCTTACGCGTCTCGTCGATTGAAGGTTCATGAGAAGAATTACCATGTGCATGATTTGGAGTTAGCAGCCATTGTTCATGCGCTCAACATTTGGAGGCATTATCTCTACGGCGTTCTATGTAAGGTTTATACTAACCATCGAAGTCTCCAGCATCTGTTCAAGCAGAAGGACCTTAATTTGCGGCATCGTAGATGGTTAGCGTTACTGAAGGACTATGATATCACTATATTATATCATCTGGGGAAGACCAATGTAGTGGATGATGCATTGAGTAAGAAGGCAGAGAACATGAGCAGTTTGGTATTTTTACCGGCAGTGGAGAGGCCACTAGTCATGGATGCTCAGGATTTTGCGAACCAGTTCGTGAGGTTGGATGTTTCGGAGCCTATCCGGGTTTTTGCTTGTGTTGTGACACATTCATTGTTGTTGGAGCGAATCAAGGCTCGCCAGTTTGACGATCCTCACTTATTGGTGTTGAAAGACATAGTGCAACAAGATGGTTCCAAGGAGGTCGTGATTGGAGATGATGGTGTTATGCGGCTTCAGGCTGAATTTAAGTTCCGAATGTTGATGGGTTGAGAGAGTTGATCCTTCAGAAGGCTCACAGTTCGCGCTATTCTTTTCACCCAGGTGTCAAAAGAGTTATGTTGACGGGAGAATTCGAGATGTGCTTATATGAAAGGTGAGAAGGTTCTTCTCCGAATATCGTCTATGAAGGGTGTGATGCGGTTTAGGAATAAGGACAAGTTGAGCCCGAGGTTTATTGGCCCATTCGAGATTTTAGAGAAAGATGGGGAGGTTGCTTATAGGATTGCATTGCCTCCTAGAGTAGCAGGGGTACATATGGTATTTCGTGTCTTCATGCTTCAAAAGTACCATGAGATATGTCACATGTTTTGGACTTCAGCATGGTGTAGCTTGATGAGAATTTGACCTATGAGGAAGAATTGGTGGCTACTCGACCAACATGTGTTGAAAGTTGGGATCTAAGGAGTTTTCTTTCTATGAAAGTGCATTAGAGAGGTCAGCCGATCGAGGAGGCTACATGGAAGTTTGAGTCCGATATGAGGAATAGATAGCCACACCTTTTTATCAGACCAGGTACATTTCTATGTCTATTAGAGGACGAACGTTTCTTTTAGAGGTGGAGAATGTGACGACCTGATAGGTCGTTTTGAGTACTAGCCCCTTTTTTCTATGGTCCAAGACTTTCGTAGCTTTATTTGATGATATATGACAAGCGTGCGTGGTCGGTGTCGTTTTTCGAAAAGTTGTTATGTGAAATTTTAAAGAAAATATGATTTTTGACTTAAAATTGGTAAACGACCTCGGATCGGTATTTTGACGATTCAGGTAGGTTTGTATGATATTTTTGGACTTATATGCATGTTTGGTTAGGGTCTTGGGTGACCCGAGAGCGTTTCAGCGCATTATGTGAAAAATTGATTCTCAAAGTTGAAATCTTGAGTTTTGATGATCGATTCATGATATTTGAAGTTAATTTGATGATTTGAGATACCGATAGAATTTGTATGATGTTATTACACTTGTATGCATGTTCGGATTGGAGCCCGAGGGGCTCGGGTGAGTTTCAGATGCGTTCTGGCATGTTTTGGACTGCTGAAGCAGCAACTAGTGTGTTGAGGTTGCAAGTTTTGCATTTGCCAAGACCTGATTGCAATTGAACATTGTTATTCGACATTGTTTCCGATATTAAAAAAATACGGAAAATAATTTTTACTTGAACAAATTACTAGCATTTGGGAATTAATATAAATTCTTGCAGACTCATATGCCTAGTATAAGAAACCTCACAACTTTATTTAGTAATTATTATACCTCTTCAAATCATCATACGCGAGAAATTCAGTCATACGTCTGGATTCTTTGGTGTTATTTGTACATCATGCCCTTTTACAATTTTAAATTTAAGAAAATATCCTTTTTAGATCTCTTATGTATAACATAAAGAGAGATCTCTTTGGTGTTTTGAGCTAGTTGAATATTTTAGACCCACAACTAATATAGACATGAAACTGCTCAAAGTATTTATTTTTGATTTTCTAATAAATTAGGTAGTCTTACTGATATACATGATACATCAAATGGTGTTACTTGTGTTACAAAATATGAAAAGAAAAATCAAGTCAATTGTTAATTACTACACGATATGAAATTTCATCTTTCTATCAATAAATAAGTTAAATAAAAGTGTACAATATACATGTATAGGGTAATTTTCTCGAGACATTGGAAAATTATTTTACTTTCCTCTCTCAAAATTACCCAAAAGATTACATTGTGGAGCATTTTCCACAAGTTCATTCTTCTGGCGTTCAATATGTTCCCTATAAATTGTGTGTCTAACATGGTACAGACACACATTAGATACTACTACGAAATATGACAACTTCTTTTCCCATATATGTACCACAAATACACAACTATTTGCTTGTGAATATGTACTTAAAAACAATATGTACATGTTATATATGTTTCAAGTTAGAATTGCCTTTTTGCAGCTTCTAATGACCAAGAACTCAACTTTTGAATATGTAGAGGGAAAGAGTTACAAGTTATAGTTGTTTTGAGCCATTTCCAGCTATTAGCAGATAGATTCCTTGTGTACTAAAAAGTTTTACATAAAATCTCCTCAAACACATATCCAAACATGACAAAATCGGGTAAATTATATCGTGGCTTCTGTATTTCGAAGTATCCCATACAAGTAGGACCATAAAAAAGAATTATCATTTTTTTTTGGTGAAAGGGATTAGCATATATTAAAACTACTAAATAAAGTTATGATTATTAGGGGGATATTGTTCCCCATATGTTGGACATAACTTGTTCCGAATTATCACTATTACAAACCAAAATAGTTCTAGGTACTACAGTTCCTAGGATGTCTGTCCCAAAAATTCTATTTGCAAACATCGGAGGAATTGACAACACTATTGTTCTTCCCAAAAAGTTGGTTTTGCTCCTTTCTTTGCCAGCACGTCAACCACCCTATTCTATTCTATGTAGTGTGTTTCACTACTACATTGTTCATCATTAGGATCAACAATCTGCATTAAAAACTAATAGAGTCATAAGTGTTATTTCCTGAGATTAACATTCTTATTACCTTTGTAGAATCAATGGTTATTTTCGGTGGTGTTATGCCCCTTTGTTCTACAATTTGGAGATCCCTAAAAGTGCAGTCATCTCCACCAGAGTGTTGGCAGTATGATGCTTGTTTTCCATGAATCCAAGGATCCAGTCTTCACTGGATGTCCTAAAGACGCCTCCAATTCCACCTATCCATGAGTTACCTAGAGCTACCCCATCTGTGTTAAGCTTATAGTGACCCATGTGTAGATATTCCCATTCGAAACCTATAGTAACTGTATTCCTCAAATTCTCCCTGACTGTATTCAATGGCCTTTTCAACGGTGTTAAGTGGAGATGGGATCTTTCCTTTTATTGAATAGGTTGTGATTTCTTAATATCCGTATGTGCCAGAAGCAGAAGAGAAGGATGACCTCCTCTGATAGAATATCATTAAAGGGCATTTTCTTTAGGTTGGTCAATGTATTAGACAAGGACTGGGCTGTGAAGTTTGGGTTCCTTTGTTGGATGGTAGTTGTGCTTTTAGTGGTGAAATCATGCTAGAACAACTTAGCATTGGTACAACCGAATAAAATATGGTTACTTGTTTCTAGAGTGGATGATCAGAGACAATGTAGGGTTATAGTTAACCCCAATTCTGTGAAGGAGGGCTCCTGTTGGCAGCCTATCATGGGACAACAACCAAATGAATATTTTGATCTTATTGGGTATCTTTAACTTCCAGATCCAACTGAATTTACTTTCATCCCTATTCTCAATTGAATCAGCTTTGCTGCTAAGGAATATGTACGTTGATTTGGTGGTAAAGAGGTCATTATGTGTCATACCCCAAATCATCTTATACTCTTTGATTGAATTAGTAGGAATGAATGTAGATTTGACCAGGTTCATGATGTTGTCAGGAAGGTTGAGGGAGGAGGTATTCCATTCCCCATTATTCTTGATTGTGGCCTCCTTGGCGGTAAAGTCATTTAGTGTTAGAGGACCCTCAATCATTTTTCTGATGGATGTATTATTTGCTATCTATGAATCATTAAAAAACCTACCATGTCCACTTTGTTAACGACCCACTTGATGGCTTGCCTATATGTATCCCATCCCTTGAGAATACACTGTCAGGTTGGACATTTGGATTTTTTTGGGATATGGTTCCAATTACAATGCTTGAAAATGAGGACTCTTGCCTAGAGAGATGAGGTATTATGAAATATCCTCCAGGATAGAACAACATAGAATGCCCTCTTCTTGCACTCCATTTTTCGCAAGCCCAAGTCCCCATGGCATTTTGGAGTTGTAACCCTTTCCCATCCTACCAAGTGCATTCTCTTCCTATTTGGTATGGTGCCCCAAATGAAATTTCTTTGGATCGTATCTATAAGCTCAGTTGTTTTGGAGGGTAGTTTGATGAACTGCATGGCATGCCTTAGGATGCTACTTAGTGATGCCTTGGCTAGGGTTGTTACCAGTCATGTTCAGGTCGTTTGTTTTACATCCAGCCAACTTAGACTGTATGATGTCAATGATGAATTAAAAGTCATTATTGGATGGTTCTAGAGGAATATGGGAAAGCCCAAGTATTTACCAAAATAGGATGTGGCTTGGATGGAGAGAGTGGAAGTTAGAGCCTCCATATGATCAGGTTTGCAGTTAGAGGAGAAAAAGACCATAAACTTAGTGAGGTTAATTATTCGCCCAAATACATCATTGAAGGAATTCAAAATATTGGTGAATTTGTTACAGTTTCTGGTGTCAGCTTTAGCAAATAGGGTTAGGTGACCAGACTTACTGATACTGATTAGTAGCCACAGTTTGGAATAGACTACATTGTCAATAAGCCTCGAAAGTCTCGCCATGCACAATATGAAGGGGTAGGGTGAGTTGGGGTCTCCTTGCCTAGTTTCCCTGGTTGGCTGGAAGGTATCAGATTGCCACCATTCACTGTGATAGAAATTGAGGAGGAACTGACATAGGAGAGGATGAGCTTGATAAGTCCAGAGGGGATATTAAAGGCCTAGAGTGTGTCTCTAATGAAAGATCACTCAATCCTATCAAAGGCCTTATCTAGATCTATCTTTAGGATCATGTTATCTTGATTCCCTCTCATTTTGTCAAAATGGGTGATGTATTCTTGAAAAATTATGGCATTACCAGAGGCCCTCATATTGGATAGGAAATTAGCTTGGCTAGGGCCTATTGGGAGAAAGGGGTTGATCCTATTAAAAATTATCTTTGTTACAATTTTGTAGATGGTGTTATTGATCCATATGGGTCTGAAGTTCTTGAGCATTGAGGCCGGGAGGGGGGAACTTGGGAATGAGATAGAGCAGGGTCTCATTCTGTGATGATCCAAAAGGTCATCCCGTGTATTTTTGAGTAATTATGTGTTCCGAGGTCATAAAAACTCCTTCTATCTCATCTCAATTTGCGTGCGCATCCCGGGCGTGTAGCTGGGAAGCCGTTAAGTGAAAAAGCTGATAAAAATGATAATTTTGTGTTAAAATTTGAGTAAAGTTGACTTTGGTCAACATTTTTGGTAAACTGACCAGGACCGTGATTTGACGGTCCCGGAGGGTCCGTAGGAAAATATGGGACTTGGGAGTATGCTCGGAATCGAATTCCGAGGTCCCAAGTCCGAGAAATGAATTTTTAAAAGAAATTGTTTTCTGAAAAATATAAGAGATTTTGAAAATGAAATTCTATGTGAAACCTGTGGTATCAGGACCGTATTATGGTTCCGGAGCCCGGTACATGTTTGATATAATATTTGTTTCATAGCTGTAAAGTTTGGTAAGAAACGGACTTAATTTGGCGTGATTCGGACCTTAAATGCAAATTCGATGTTTAAAGAGGTTTTGAGAAATTTCATTGATTTTGGGGTTTAATTTGATGTTTATGATGTTATTTTGGCGATTTGATCGCACAGATAGGTCCGTAGGATATTTTTGAGGTTGTGTGCATACTTGGTGTTGAGCCCCGAGGGCTAGGGTGAGTTACGGGTAGGCGTCGGGGTGTTAAACTTGGTAAAAATCTGGTGTCAAATGTTATATCTGGTGCCCAGGACTTTTGACCTTCGCGATCGCGATGTGCAAATGGGTGGGGGCAGAATTTTACCCTACGCGAACGCAGGGCTATGGTCGCGAACGCGGAGCCTTGCGGGTAATGCTCTACGCGAACGCGTAGTTCAATAGGGGGTCTGGGGGCTGGGTAACTATGACTCTTCGCGAACGCGACCAAGGGCTCGCGAACGCATAAGCCTGGAAGGCTAAACCTTCGTGAACGCGGCCAAGGACTCGCGATCGCATAGGTATAATAGGTCAGCTCTTCGCGAACGCGGCCAGGGGACTGCGAACGCGAAGAACAAATTCGTCCAGTTATTCTTTAAGTCCAAAACCAGAATCACACACGGGATTTCACCCATTTTTCACAACTTCTTCTTCTCCACACCTCCTTGGGCGATTTTTGAAGAACTTCTTCACCATAGCTTCATAGGTATGTAATCCTAACCTCGTTTTCTTCCATTTTTACCAACACCCATTAGATTCTAGTCCTAAAAACAAGAGATTAAGGGTAGAAAATTAGGGTTTTGGGTAGAGTTAGGGCTTTTTGATTATTTGGGAATTTGACCTCGTTTTGGGGTCGGGTTTCAAAACAAATTATATATTCGGGCTCGTGGGCTTGTGGGTGATCGGGTTTTGGTCCGAACCTCGTGTTTGGACCAAGCGGGGCCGGGGTCGATTTTTGGATTTTTGGAAAGAATGTTAGGAAGTCTATAATTAAGCATTGGAATTGAATTGTTTAGAATTTATTGATGTTATTGAGTCAATTATGTCTAGATACAATTGATTTGGAGTCGGGTTCAAAAGGAAAAGCGGTGCTAGAGGCTTGATTGGATCGTGGAAGTCGAGGTAAGTGTTCGGCCTAACCTTAACTTGAGGGAGTAGGTGTTGAGTCTTATTTGCTACGCGTTTATTCCATGTTCAACGTATAGGTCAGGTGACGAGTACCTATATGTTGTTTTCAAGCATGCCCGTGAGTCGGTTTTTTTATGATTTATGTGATTTTCATCGATATTCACTGTGTTATGAAGTAAGTTTCACTTTGGAGGTTATACAATTGATGGAAGTTCCTGGTTGTGAATACTGTGGATGAATTGTTCAGTTGTGGATTGTGTTGTTAAGTTGTACACTTGAGTAGGATTAGTTATAGTTGTGTCCCTTACCGGGACGATATTATTCCTGTTGTTGTTCCCTTGCCGGGGTGTGTGGATTTATGATTCATGTTGTTGATTTTCCTTGCCAAACTGTTGTTCTTGATATTGTTTGGGTGAGGAAGAGTGTACAGCACGAAAGGTGATGTCGTGTATTTATTTATTGCATTGCGAGGAAGAGATTTTAAAAGCACGAAGGGTGATGCCGTGCCATGATATGATATTAAAAGCATGAAGGATAATGCCGTGCCGTTTCTATTTACTTATTGTTTTGGTGAGGATGAGAGTAAAAGCAGGAAGGGTGATGTCGTCCACTTGTTTTGGTGAGGATGAGAGTAAAGCACGAAGGGTGATGTCGTGCACTTGTTTGTTCTGTGTTGTTAATTCCTGTTGTTATTTTGATATTTAAACTGTTGCTTTGTTCCGTTATTTCAGTAATTGCTACCCTTTTCCCCAGCATGTTTTCCCCCGTTTTTGTACTTAATTGTTTACTTCCTATCGTTATTTCTTTTATATATTATTGAATTGAACAGGTGATGTTATTTGTCGTGTCCTAGTCTCGTCACTACTTCGACGAGGTTAGGCTCGGCACTTACTCAGTACATGAGGTCGGTTGTACTGATACTACACCTGCACAATTGTTGTTGTGCAGATCCCGGTACAGGACCCAGTGGATATTGAGCTAGGTGGCTTCCTTCAGTCCACTAGGCGACTCTGAGGTAGTCTTGCAGGCGTCCGCAGGCCTTGGCGTCCCCTTCCACTTTCCTTTATTTCTGTTTCTAGTACTTCAGAAAACAATTGTATTATTTCTTTCAAACCTTTTATCTGTATTAATCATAGATAGTCCGTGACATTGTGATTCCAAAGATCCGGGTTGGCTAAGTTGATAATTTGTTAAGTTTATGGATTTAGTTATGTATTTCCTTTTTATCTGTCCTTACTTTTAAGTTTTATTTATGGAAAAGCCGATGTTTATCTGTTCTCGCTTAATAATAAAGGTTTTACTAAATATAATTAAATACGTTGGCTTGTCTAGCGGGTTCAATGTTAGACGCCATCACGATCCCGACGGTGGGAATTTCGGGCCGTGACACATTCATAGTGGGATGCATTATGTGGAATTCAAAACACCACTTGCAGAAATCAATGACTGACTTCCCAACAATGTTCCAGTACTTTTGATAGAAAAATGGGTGCAACCCATCTAGCCCAGAAGCTTTGAAAGGATTGAAAGATAAGAGGGCCTTCATAATTTTACTATCCCTAAGAAGTGTGTTCAGGATGTCCTTTTGAGGGTTGGATAATGTATGAGTTTGGACATCTAGATTGCATGTGTGCATTGGAGCCTCTATTTATGAAGAGGTGTAGAGGCACCTGAAGTAGTTTAGGATTTACACTTTGATTTCCTTTGTTCATATTGCCAATTTCCATCTTCATCTTTTAAGGAAATGATTCTATTTCTCCTTCTCCTATTACGAGTAGAAATGTGGAAGAATCCAGTGTTAGCATCATCATCGGTGAGCTAGTTCATTCTGGATTTCAGCTTCCAGAATTCTTCCTCATTCTTGAGGATAGATCCAAGCTCCTCAATCAGGCGGTTCTCCAGATTTAAGAGGAAATCACTGAACTGGTAATTGGGTGATTTTTGGATGGCAGTTATTCTGGCCATAAGCCTTCTCTTCTTATGGAAAATATTACCAAAGGTATGTCTATTCAATTGAGTGGCTCTGTTCTTGAAGAGTTGGGTTGACTGTATTAGAGAAGAATTTGGAGGAAAAGCTTCCGAGATGAGATTGGGGAAGAAAATATGGCTACACCACATGGATTCAAACCTAAAGGGTCTATTGACGTATTAACAGGTTCGCCATTTAATTTAATGAGCAAAGGACAATGATCAGAGTGGGTCCTAGGTAGGTGGGAGACATAAGCCTTAGGGTACTTAGAGATCTAATAGTCATTAGCAAAGCATCTATAAATTCTCTATAGGATAAGGCTACTCATATTCTTATATCTTTTGTTGGTCCATGTCACGACCCAAACAGATGGGCCGCGATGGGCACCCGGTACCTTACTCAACCAAGTACCAATGTAACGTATCTTTTCATATCATACTATCATAGATAGATAAGAAGGAAAGGCTGTCGTGAGATAACTAGAATAAAACATGAGGGAATACTTGACATAAGACGGCCCAACATGATATACCGACTTATACATATGACGTACGGGCCTATAAGGCCATCATGATCCTTTATATACTCAAAACATAGGCTTATAAGTATCTATATACATGACATCTGTCTACAAGCCTCTAAGAGTACATAATATCATAAAGGTCGGGACAGGGACCCACCATACCAATCAATACATGTACTAATCATATTGACCAAAGAAGCAACTCCGGAGCGAATGGATCGCACTGACACCTTCCGCTGAGCTAATAGCCTACTAGGAGGACTCTCAACCTGTCTATCGGGACCTGGGGGCATGAAACGCAGCGTCCCCAGGAAAAAGGGACATCAATACAAATAATGTATCGAGTATGTAAGGAATGAAAATCAGTAAATAATAGACACGAGAGAAACTTGGAGTAAAAGACTCAACATGTAAATCTGAATGGCTTTGTGAATCATTTAATATTTATAATGTCATGCATATGCGTATAAATATTGTATCATGCATATGTATATGCGTTCATAACATTATCAAGCCTCTAAGGGCATCCCATCATATCATCTCGACCACTGTGGTCAAAATCATCAACGTATTTCAGCTGATTAGGTGGTGGCGCGTATATAACGCCGTAACCTTTTCCCATATCCAATATACATACATACATACATAAATACATATATATATATTTATACGCGTATATAACGTCATCTAGTCATGGGTCAATGCACATGTATAAATGAATGCAATGCATGAGAAGTACATCAATAAAATCTCTCGGAACGTCATAAGACCTTTATGCATTTGACTAATGTCATGAAATAAACTTTATCAACTTACGTATTTTCTGAGACCCATGAACAAATGATAGAATAATAAGACATATGGGGAATCAAGAACATGGCAACCGCTAGTATTTTTATGAATAGAGTCATTTATGGAAGTTGTGCATTTGCTCGTTTCGTTTGTATCGTATGGATCATGCCAAAAGGAAAGAAGGGATAGCCTTAACATACCTGAACTGATTCTCTTGACGATCCCTCTAACACATGTCTTTTGCGAAAACACGTAACGGCGTGTTGAAGTAGGGAAAATCTGTATGATGTTCTTGAGAAATATTGTACTGTACTCCCTTAGAATTTCATGTCATGTTGCTATTACATAACGTAATCTCGTATGGATTTTTGTTATAGCTTCATCCTCACTTTTTCATAATCTTCATCCGCATTGTTGTAGCTTCATCCGTAATTTTTGTTGTGATATCACAAAGTCATACGCCTTTTCACTTTGTGAATTTAGAAAGGCCTTCTTAATAGCATCTTTCCACCCAAAAATGAGAATGGATGTAAATAATGCCACCACCTCCTTAGGTATAAGATTGTTGGCAATTTGCTGCCACACCTTCATGATCCCACGTGGATAGTTGCCCCCCCCCCCCCAATAATTATCCAATTCTCACTTAAATAATTATTCACAACTTCTAATTAATTTTTTAACTTTCCACTCAAATCAATAATTAATCAATTATTCACATAATTAAGAATTATCTCAAATTATTTAAAATACTACTCACTTTTAACACACTTTATACATTTTACGATCATGGTCATGTGGTACCTTGTATGGTATCCATAAATATCAGGTATTATAGATCGGATCGTATTTTATCCCAAATTGACAAACTTCAACGAAACTCACTTTCTTCGATTCACTTACCCTCGCACCTTCACGAATTTACTTTCACTTGTTTGAAATAGCATAATACTTTTAACCTCAAAATAATCTTGTCCCGAGCTTACGTCAATTATCTTACGATGAAACTTTAACGTACCAAAATGCGGAATGTAACATCTCATTTATGAGATTTCATCAATTTACTTATGGCGTACTTTCACGTACAAAAACATGGGGTGTAACATCATTCCCCCCTTTGGAACATTCGTCCTCGAA
>ML279439.1:0-31344 GCA_005239495.1 Nicotiana undulata
CAAGAGGCCCATAGTTCCCAGTATTCCATTCATCCGGGCGCCGCGAAGATGTACCAGGACTTATACCGCCATAGTCGAGCCCTAACTTTGATCGTCGCCCTCCAAAACAATATACCGCCATAGCCGAGCCCATCGACCAGTTGTATGAAAAGCTCAAAGTTGCTGGTTACGTTACACCTATCCCTGTTGCCTCCACTGAGAACCCTTCTGAGTGGATTAACCCAAAAAAATCCTATGCATACCATTCTGGCATGAAAGGACACACCATCGAAGAATGCCGCTCTTTGAAAGATAAGATACAGACCCTCATTGATAACAAGATTATTGTGGCAAAATATCCCGCTCCAAACGTCCGCAATAACCCTTTACCAGATCATAAGGGTGGAGGTATCCATATGATTGAAGTAGATGATGATTGGGATCCTGAGGGGTCAATCGGGTTGATCACATAAGGCGATGACCCAAAGAAACCTGCAGTCACTCTCAACCCGATCATAGTCCAGATTCATCCATCTGAGAATGCTGAGGTGAATATGTCCATCCCATTTGAGTTTGTAGCAGCGTCACCTGCAAAGGCGAAGGCGCCAATGCCAATTGAAGTTGAGTTTGTATCTCTAGAAAATGCACCAGCACCACTCGAGGTTGTAGTCCTGCCACCCCTAACATACACTCCAGTTGAAGTAAGAATGACCACGCCAATTCCAGTAGCAATGTCAACCACACCACCTTTCTATTCAGATGCTATCCCTTGGGATTATACAGCCGAGGCAAGAAGGAAAGGCAAAAATAGGTCTGAGGAAGCCATCGCAGCACAGGGTATGACGAGAACTGGTAGAGTCTATACCCCTGAACATCTGGCCGAGTCAAGAAAGCAAGATGCCAACCGCCCTCCCCTCATTGAAACAGGTTCCGATGATCTTTGGAGGAAAATACAGGCTAAGGAGTATTCGGTCATCGACCAACTGAACAAGACACTAGCACAGATATCTATTCTCTCTTTGCTGCAGAATTCTGAGACGCACGGAAATGCTTTACTAAAAGTGTTGAGCGAAGCATACGTGCCGAACACCATCACCAGTGGAGAAATGGCCAACATGGTGGGCCAGGTACTGGAAAGTCACAAAATTACTTTTCATGAAGACGAGTTACCACTTGAGGGATTGGGACATAACAAAGCATTGCACATCACCATGCAATGCAAAGATCATTTCATCACGAGGATCTTGATCGATGGATGTTCCAGTCTTAACATTTGTCCGTTAATAACACTCAAGAAATTGGGTAAAGGGCTACACGAGATAAGAGAGGGAGCAATCAACGTGAAATCCTTCAACGGGTCTCAAAGAGCTACCATGGGAGAAATCAGTCTATGCTTACAGATGGGACCAACCTGGTTCGAAGTAGACTTCCAAGTAATAGACGTGCCGGCATCTTACAACTTGTTTTAGGGCGACCCTGGATCCATGCTGCTGGGGCCGTCGCATCAACACTACATCAGGTGGTTAAATTCGAGTGGAACCACCAAGAGGTAATCATCCACGGCGACGGTAGAAACCCTATCTACAGTCGCCAGACTATCCATGTGATTGATGGAAAGAGAAAACTAGGCGGAGGAACTTATCACCATATTGAGCGAGTCAATGACATTGACAAAGACAAATGGTGGGATAGCAAGATCGAGAGCATCCTGAACTGGGGAGGATACAAGCCAGGTAAAGGTCTCGGTAAGAACCTTCAAGGGATCACAAAGCCCATAAAACTCAAGAAACATGGTACAACTTTCGGTCTGGGGTATGAGTACACATGGGAAGAATTCAACGATTGGTCACCACCATGGCGCAATCCCTACTACCCTTTGGAGCAGCCAAAACCTCATCTGGAGAAAACCTTCAAGCAGGCTGATATCATCTATGGGTCAGACGAAGAGGAAGCACTGGCGGCGATGAGAAATTTGTTTCTAGAAGACGAGGACATGGATTGCTGTGTTCTTCTCGAGGAGGAGGGGGAGGAAGGCCCTTCCGTACAAGTAGTAAGCGAGGGAGCATATCTCAAGAACTGGTCTATCCGGACCACCAGAGCCCGCCGAGCCTCGGGGTAGCAAGGCTAAAAAGAAGCATTATTTACTGTTTTATTTACTAAATAATTTTCCCTTTTCTGCATTTTTCAATTCCTGCAATAAGATCTTCAATGTTCAAAACAAGTTATTCAATTTATCAAAGCATTTCTAATTTCTCTTACGAGTTCAATATTTATTCTCTACTGTTTCATTATTTTCTCTATACAGCATTACTATTAAGACGAAGACGATATACCCGACGAAATTGTTAAAGAGGTCGAAAACTTTGAAAATAGACCTAAATCCAACTTGGATGAGACTGAGGTTGTCAACCTGGGAGATTCAGAAAACGTCAAGGAAACACGCATCATATCACGACCCAAATCCTAATTCAGGTCGCGATGGCGTCCAACAACGGGGTTAGGCAAGCCAATACGGATTACACTAGGTGTCACCCTTCCCGTTTAGTTCAAACAAGTCGCCAATCACCCGTTTTAAAACAATTAACATGTTATTAACCTGATACGATAGTGGAAACATAAAGAAAGTCGGGCTAAGATAAACAGATACATCGATATACAGTCCAATATCCAAACATACGTTAAGTGTGTACCAGGAACTAGTGTCACGAGTGTCACGGGTAACTACTGAATATACAATAACTAAAATAAATACAGGGCCTCAGTCTAAACAAAAGACAGTGAAACAAGACAAAAGTACTCCAGGGTGCTGCCAGGAGGTCGCCACGAAGGAGAGCTCGCCGTGAAGTATAACCACTCGGTCAATATCTAGCACCGGTCTGATAATCAGACGTACCAACCTCTTGACCTGTACAGTCAAGTACAGAAGAAAAGAAAGTGCAGCATAAGTACATACATAAATATGTACCCAGTGAGTATCCCGTCTAATCTCGAAGAAGTAGTGACGAGAAGTTGACTCGATACTCACTAAGGTCCAACAGTAATAAAGTAAGCAGGATGTAAGGAAAACAGTAGGCATGTAAGACAAATAACCAAGTACATCGATATTAGGCATCAAATAACAATTCAAAATCAAACAAGGTTGGTATCCGTCGTGGCGTATGGCCCGCTCCCATATGGTACTCACTCTCTTCGCTCCGCCGTGGCGTACGGCCCAATCCCATCCTGTAATCTTCGACGTGACGTACGGCCCGATCCCACCCTGTAGTCTTCGCCGTGGCGTACGACCCAGTCCCATAATATACATCTCTCTTCACTTTGCCGTGGCGTACGGCCTGATCATATCCCGTAATTCTCTTATCACAATTTAATCAAGCCAATTATCACAGCATTTAGATAAAACAATACCAATCACGCAAGTGCACAGATCATATTTATGTTATAACAGGAAAGAAACAATGAACATGTTGTGTCCTAACTACCCGTCGAAGCAATAATAGCCACCATGTGCGGACTCTCGTCACTCGGTGCGTACGTAGCCCCCAAAAAAATTGACATAGCAATTAAGGTTGCCTAGAGGGACAATTCACTCTTACGAGGTTAGAAAGGAGACTCACCTCGACGAAGCACTCCTCGGACCAAAGACCGGATCAAGAATGCGCCCAAAGCTCCGAAACTACCCTTGATGGCTCACAACTAGCCAAACATAGCATAATTGAATCAATTTATGCTCCAAGAATAAGAATTAACAAGAAATTCCAAAATATAGTATTCTTGAAGGTTTCTGAAATTTCGTCCTCGGGCTCACGCGTTCGGATTTTGAAAATTCTGGAAGGGATGAATTACCCGAAGCCTAAGGATCGTAATTACCTAATTTATTTAGGAATTCATGGATAAAAAGGGATAATTCACTAATTATCAAAGCCCTAGGAATTTCTACCCAATTTTCCCATGATTTTGATATTTCTAAGAACAAAATTAGTTGAATTCCATGAAAAATTGATAATTTAAAGAAGAAGTCACTCACCTTAGATGATAGTGGCTTTGGACAACCTTTTCCCCCAGCTCTACGATGCTTCAATGGAGTTTTGAAATTGGAAATGAGGAAGAAAGCCCGTAATTGGGCATTTTAATACTGCCCAGGAAAACCTTCACTACGATAGCGTCATCCGGCTTGCGATCGCGGAGAACAAATGCCCATGTCCCTCAAAAAGAACTATGTGATCGCATAGATGGGGCCTGCGATCGCGGAGGGTGGGGTGGTAGGCTTATGCGATCGCAGGAGTGAGGTCTGCGATCGCAGAGAAGAATAGGCAGTAGGTGGGGTAGGTGACTTGTGCGATCGCAGGGATGAGTCTGCGACCGCAGAGGGTTGGGGAAGGGACCATATGCGATCGCAGAGGGATGCATGCGATCGCAGAGAACATTGGATGGCCCAGCATAAATACTTCTCTGTGATCGCATCCCTGCTTCTGCGATCACAGAGAAGGAAACCAGACAGAAAATTTCTGTTTTTTCTAACTTAGCTCCCGGGGGTCTAAAACACCCCTCAGCCCCCGGGACCCTGTCCAAAAGCACTGGCAAGTCTGTATTCATGATACAGACTCGCTCGAACTTCCGAAACATGAAAAAGAACAACGGAACTCAAAATTCAACCCCAAAACCAAATTAATCAAACTTAAGAACTTTGAAATTCTAGAATTCATTACATTGCACCGAACGTGTCTATACTACTCGGAATGACCCCAAAGTTTGCAGATAGGTCATAAATGACTATACAGAACTATTGCCGGCCTCGGAATTCCATTCGGACTTCGATAGCATGAAGTCCCGTTCCAGGCCAAATTCTAAACTTAAGGAAATCCTGATTTCCATTTCGGGCGCCGAAACGCTCCCGGGTCATCAGAAACTCTAGCCGAACATACGCCCAAGTGCGAAATCGCTGTACGGAGCTACTGGAGCTGTCAAAACCCGATTCCGAGGTCGTTTGCTCAAAGTGTTGACTGAAGTCAAACTTGGCTAAATAGGCCAGCCTTAAGGAACCAAGTGTTCCTAAACCATCCAATTCATTCCCAAATCCCGAACCACCCGCTCCCGCGAGTCATAAAGCACAAATAGCCTCCGTGGAAGGTTTCATTTAAGGAAACGGGAACCTAATACGCAAAACGACCGGCTGGGTCGTTACATTCTCCCCTTATTAAACAAACTTTCATCCTCGAACGGGTCTAGAATCATACCTGAAGTGCTGAATAGTTGTGGATATCTGCTCTGCATGTCCTGCTCGGACTCCCAAGTCGCCTCCTCAGCAGGTTGGCCCATCCACTAGACCTTAACCGCAAAAACTGCCTTAGACCTCAGCTGGCGGTCCTGCCTATCAATAATGGCAACTGGCTCCTCCTCGTAGCCCAACTTCTCATCTAACTGAATAGTGTTGTAATCAACCACGTGCGAGAAGTCGGCGTGATACCTCCGGAGCATGGAAACGTGAAAAACTTGATGAACTCCTGATAAGGCTGGAGATAGAGCAAGCTCATAAGAAACCTCTCCAACCCGCTTCAACACTTCGAAAGGACCTATAAACTTGGGGCCCAGCTTGCCTTTCTTCCCAAATCTCATAATGCCTTTCATCGGCGAAACCTTCAACATAACCTTATCTCCCTATATGAATGCTACATCACGTGCCCGCTGATCTGCGTAGCTCTTCTGCCTAGACTGTGCTATACGAAGCCTTTCCTGAATAATCTTCACCTTTTCCATGGAATCTCTCACCAGATCTGTACCATATAGCTTGGCCTCGCCAGGCTCAAACCACCCAATCGGAGAAAGACATCGCCGACCATATAAAGCCTCGAATGGAGCCATCTCGATGCTGGACTGATAACTATTATTGTATGCAAACTCCGCTAAAAGAAAGAACTGATCCCACTGACCTCCGAAATCAATCACACAGCCCTGAGTATATCTTCCAGAATCTGAACTGTACACTTTGACTGGCCATCAGTCTGAGGGTGAAATGCTGAACTGAGGTCTATCTGAGTACCCATCTCGCTGTGCAAG
Organism: Nicotiana undulata; assembly: GCA_005239495.1. NCBI lineage: Eukaryota > Viridiplantae > Streptophyta > Magnoliopsida > Solanales > Solanaceae > Nicotiana > Nicotiana undulata. The sequence continues at coordinate 6,034 of ML279439.1, forward strand.
GCTCTCCAGAAGTGCAAAGTGAACTGAGGACCCTGGTCTGAAATGATAGACACTAGCACACCATGCAACCGGACTATCTCACGAAGGTAAATCCGAGCCAGCCTCTCTGTAGTGTATGTAGTAGCCACATGAATGAAATGCGCCGATTTGGTCAATCTATCCACAATGACCCAAACCGCGTCAACCTTCCGCAAAGTACGAGGCAACCCAACCACGAAGTCCATAGTGATACGCTCCCATTTCCACTAAGGAATGGGCATCTGCTGGAACAAGCCTCCTGGCCGCTGATGTTCGTACTTAACCTGCTGACAATTAAGACACCTAGCCACATGTTGAACAATGTCCTTCTTCATCCGCCTCCACCAGTAATGTTGCTTTAAATCACGATACATCTTTGTCGCTCCTGGATTAATAGAATACCGAGAATTGTGCGCCTCTGCTAGAATCCTCTCCCTCAGGCCGTCAATATCAGGAACCCACAATCAACCCTGGAGTCGCAGAATACCATCCTCGCCTAAGGTAATCTCTTTGGCTCTGCCCTGGACCACTGTATCCCTAAGCTCTACTAGGCGTGGATCATCAAACTGTCGAGTCTTGATCTCTCCCAATAATGAAGACTGAGCAACCACATGAACCAAAACTCGACGAGACTCTGAAAGGTCCAATCTCACCAATCGATTGGCCAAGGACTGAATGTCCAAGGCTAAAGGTCTCTCCTCAACTGCAATGTAGGCCAAACTACCCATACTAGCTGCCCGCCAGCTCAAAGCATCTGCCACTACATTTCCCTTGCCCGGGTGATACAGAATAGTGAGATCATAGTCTTTCAACAACTCAAGCCACCTCCGCTACCTCAAATTAAGGTCCCTCTACTTAAGCAAGTACTGCCGGATGCGGTGGTCCGTATAGACCTCACAAGATACACCATATAAGTAATGCCGCCATATCTTTAAAGCATGAACAATCGCCGCCAACTCCAAATCGTGCACAGGGTAATTCTTTTCATGAACCTTCATCTACGGCAAAGCATAAGCAATAACCCTGCCATCCTGCATCAACACACATCCCAATCCGACGCGTGAAGCGTCGCAATACACTGTATATACTCCAGACTCAGAAGGCATTGGTAACATTGGTGCTGAAGTCAATGCTAACTTGATCTTCTGAAAGCTCGCCTCACAATCGTCGGACCACTGAAATGGAGCATTCTTCTGAGTCAATCTAGTCAATGGAGCGGCCATAGAAGAGAATCCCTCAATGAACCGACGGTAGTAACCTGCTAAACCCAGAAAACTCCTGATCTCTGAAGCTGAAGTAGGACGTGGCCAACTCTGAACTGCCTCAATCTTCTGCGGATCAACCTTGATACCCTCACCGGACACCACATGCCCCAGAAATTCCACAGACTCTAACCAAAACTCACACTTGGAGAACTTAGCATATAGCTTTTGTTCTCGCAAGGTTTGAAGCACAACTCTCAAATGTTGCTCGTGCTCTCCCAGGCTCCGAGAGTAGATCAATAAATCATCAATGAAAACAATAACGAAGGAGTCGCTATACGGCCTGAATACCCTATTCATCAAGTCCATAAATGTTGCTAGGGCATTAGTCAAGCCGAAAGACATCACTAAGAACTTATAGTGGCCATATCTGGTGCGAAATGCAGTCTTCGGGACATCAGAAGCCCGAATCTTCAACTGGTGATAACCTGACCTCAGATCAATCTTAGAGAACACACGAGCACCCTGTAGCTGATCAAACAAATCATCAATGCGCGGCAGAGGATACTTTTTCTTGATGGTCACTTTATTCAACTAGCGGTAGTCAATACACATCCGCATAGACCCATCTTTCTTCTTCACAAATAGGAATGGAGCACCTCAAGGCGACACACTTTGCCTAATAAATCCCTTGGCCAACAACTCCTCAAGCTGCTCCTTCAGCTCCTTTAGCTCCTTAAGAGCCATACGATAAGGAGGAATGGAAATAGGCTGAGTATCTGGAGCCAGATCAATGCAGAAATCTATATCTCAATCTGGAGGCATGCCTGGAAGATCTGAAGGAAACACATCCAGAAACTCCCAAACGACAGGCACTGAATCAATGGTAAGAGACTCGGCGGTGGTGTCCTGCACATAAGCAAGATAAGACAGACACCCTTTCTCGACCATATGCCGAGCTTTCATGAAGGAAATCACCCGGCTGAAGGCACTAATTGAAGAACCCCTCCACTCTAACCTCGGCGACTCAGGCATGGCTAATGTAACTGTCTTGGCATGGCAATCCAAGACAGCATGATGAGGGGATAGCCAATCCATGCCCAAGATGGCCTCGAAATCAACCATATCAAGCAACAACAGGTCGGCTCTGGTCTCAAAACAACCAAAAGTAATCACACAAGACCGGTAGACCCGGTCTACCACTACAGAGTCACCCACAGGAGTTGATACATACAAGGGAGAACCCAAAGACTCACAAATAACATCCAGAGAATGGGAAAATAATGCTGAAACATATGAATATATAGACCCTGGATCAAATAGCACTGAAGCCTCTCTACCACAGACCGAAATAATACCAGTAATCACAGCGTCTGATGCCACTGCGTCTGCCCTGGCTGGAATAGCATAAAATCTGGCTGGAGCACCCGAAGACTGAGCTCCCCCAGGACGAGCTGGAGCAGAACGACCCCCTCCTGAATGGCCTCCCTCTCTAGGACGACCCCTACCAACCTGACCTCCACCCCTAGGTGGTCGTGTTGCTAGTGCTGTAATAATAGGCTGCTGGCTCTGCTGCCTGGCCTTGCCCCGATACCTGGGACAAAACCTCCATGTGTGACCCAGATCCCCACACTCGAAGCAACCCCCTGGCACTAGTGCTCTCTGCCCCAAAGAGGAGGAACCCTGAACAGCTGAAGAGCGGTGTGAATCCTCTAGTAAAGCACTGAGATAAAAACCAGAGAATCTCTGAGGGCTAGGATAACTACTGGGTGCACTCTGGACGGCTGGAGGATGATAAGAGCGCTCTGGCATGGCGCTGAACTGAGGCCTCATTGAAACACCCCTGGGAGGCAACGGTGGTGCTGAATAGGAAGGCCTGCTGAATTGACTGCCTTCGATAGGAACCCTGCCCCTAGCTGGAGCACCTCTGAAATCACCTGTGAACCTGGGCCTCTTGTCTTGCTGACCCTGCTCTCTACTCCTCGCACGGTAACCCTCGATACGTCGAGCTATCTCGACCACAAGCTGGTAGGGGGTACCCATCTCAACCTCTCTGGCCATGGAGGTCCTGATACCCGGATGTAAGACTGCCACAAACCGTCAAACTCTCTCAGCATCCGTGGGCAATATCATAAGGGCATGGCGGGATAGCCTTGAAAACCTCGCCTCATAGTCTGTCACGGACATCTGCCCCTGCTCCAATCTCTCGAACTGACCCCGAAGCTCCTCCCTCTCCGACGGTGGAATGTACCTATCCAGAAATAACTGAATAAACTGCTCCCATGTAACCGGTGGCGACCCTGCTAGCCTACTGAGAACATATGACTGCCACCAGTGGCGAGCTCTGCCCTCAAGCTGAAATGTCGTGAAGTCTACCCCATGTGACTCTAATATCCTCATGTTGTGCAGTCTGTCCCTGCACCTCTCGATAAAATCCTGTGCATCCTCTCCTCGATCACCCCCGAAGGTCGGAGGGCGAAGTTGGGTCTATCTACCCAGCAGCTTCTGCTGGTCCATCTCTGCAACTGGCCTGGGATCTGGTGCTGCCACCCCAGGCTGAACCCCAATCACTGGTGGAATATCTGGAGTACGATGTACTGCTGCTGCTGGTCGTGTAGCCTGAGCGGTAGGGGTCTGAACTCCCCCTCCTGCCTAAGAAGTAGCAGGATCTGATGGAAGTATACCCGCCTGTGACGTAGTATCCATGAACCTCAACATACGGCCCATGAACTCCTGGAAGACTAGCGCCATCATAAAATCAGCTAGTGGTGGAGCTACTGGAGGTAGCTCATCCTGCTCCTCAACATAAGGATCCTCAATCGGTGCAACCGATACAGCTCTGGGATGCCCTCGCCCCCTACTACGAACATGAGCCCTACCCCTTCCCCTACCACGGCCTCGAGCGGCGGGGGTAGCAGCCTCTCCTGGATCAGGGATATGTGAAGCACGCGTCCTCACCATCTGTGAGAGAATAGAAGAACAGGTTTGAGTACATCACCGATTGCACGATAGGATATGAACAAAAGAAGTTTCTTAACACCCTATAGCCTCCCGAGGATAAGTACAGACGTCTCCGTACCGATCTGCAAGACTCTACTGAGTTTGCCCATGACTCGTGAGACTACGTGAACCTAAAGCTTTAATACCACGTTGTCACGACCCAAATCCTAATTAAGGTCGCGATGGCGCCCAATTGTGAAGACCCGTAAAATTTCTTGCTTAAAATATCGCCCGAATAAGTCCACGAGTTGATATCTCTGAGGAAACTCTTAAATCGGACCTTGATTTTTGTAAAAATACCCCGGGATTTGAAAGAACTTAATTTTTCTAGAAATTGGGTGTTATGCGACGCACAATGCGATCGCATAACGTGTATGCGGACCGCATAGTGGTCGCATACACGGGTAGATCACTGTCCAACAGGAGGGGTGTTATGCGACGCACAATGAGATCGCATAACGTGTATGCAGACCGCATAGTGGTCGCATACCCGGGCAGAATGTTTTCAATATTTGGCCCACCCGAGGGCCATTCTGCGGTCCAAAATGCAAACCGCATGTCAGGAATGCGATCGCATTCCTGACCGCATATCCGACACGGTCTGTTATTCTTCTAAAATTTTATACCCGACCCCTGTTTCATTTAACCCCTGCCCCCTTTCATTTTAACAAGTTTCTGAACAAAATAGAGAGAAGGAAAGGAGAGTTCTTGAGAGAGGAAGTGTCCCTTCCATTAGAGTAATTTTCAAGGTCTCTCAGGCCCGGTATTTTGAACAATCTCCTTCTTCCCCATTGTAGCAGGTAAGGATTCCCTATCCCCTTTTATATAAATTTTCTGATTTTAAACAAAGGGAGGGTTGGCATGGATTGACTCTTGAAATTAGTAACTAAGACCATGCATGCATGTTTATTAATGGTGTTAATTTAGTAAGAGGGAGTGGGTTGTGGTAAAATTTCACAAAGATAGGGTTGGTAACCTAGTGGGTTCACATAGTGTTTGGCAAATTGCTTGAGAGAGAGTCCGAATTGCATGCATGACTTCCAATTCTAAGTTGAATATGTTTAATTGTGAACTAGATTGACGGTACTAGTCGGTTCGGTGATTGTGAGTAAAAGTTGAAAAGGGAAACTCGACTCCAGGTATGTATGGCTAATTTTAACCCTTGTAGAATCTCCTCGTTGGTGTTCGAGCATATGGTATGTGTACTTTGTTTGAGATTATGTGAACTGATCGTTCTAATGTGTTGAGACGTAAGATTCTATTCTCTGATTGTCTTAGCTAATTGCCACATACCCCCATGCTATGTGAAGTGGTAAAATGGTGATTCCTTTTGCTTACTCTATCGCGTGCAAAGCTTGTTAACTGTTGAACACCCCGGTATAAAAGGATGTACTACCAAACTAAAGAAATGATAACGAATCTAATTGTCGAATGTATCTAAGTGCTAAATGTTGTGCAGTAAATAATGGAAAGGAAACGTGGATAACTAATAGAATTGTATGTTTTTGGCATACTATATATGATTCACTGTTGGATAAAGATTTTCTGTGGCCGTGATTATTCGGCTGTTATGAATGATTGTCCTTGATAATGAGAATCTTTGTGATTTACTCGTTGGGTGATATGAACTTATGTTCTTCGTGATGAAGATCCTTGTGATCAAATTGGTGGTGATTGTTAATTGTTCGGTGGGATCGGGTTGCACGCCGCAACACGGAGTAATAAGGGTGGACGAGGCAATAAGGGTGAGAGAAGGGGATAAGGGTGGCCGAGGTAATAAGGGTGGCCGAGGTAATAAGGATGGAATGTGATCATTATCACTATTGCAATAAAAATCTATGAGACTCGTGAATATGGAGGTGTTTAAAGGAAAATGGGAATTTGTGAAACTCTTGATTTTGGTTATTTTGATTTATGTGCAATGTTTGTTGGATCCTATTAACTGTCTCTTATCTGTGTACTACTTGATTGTACTTGGGGTGAAGTTTGTTCATACATACTAGTACTATTCCACAGTACTAACGCCCTTTTTGTCAGGGGCGCTACATCTTTTATATGGATGTAGGTGGTTCCGCAGCAGGTAGCTCAGCCCGCCGTTAGGGGTGCCTCCTCTTCATCTCCTCAGCAGTTGTGGTGAGCCCTTCTTCTCCTCGAGGCCGTGTGTGGATTATACCACCCTCCTTTGTTTATGTTATAAAGGTATAGCCGGGGCGTTGTTACCGGCAAGTTATGTAAACTCCCTAGTATTCGTAGAGGCTCCGTAGACACAATGTGGGTAGTGCATAAATGAATCTTTGGGTAGTAACAATACGTACTCGGAACCGCGGACCATAATGAAAAGTTATGTATGTATTGGTATTATGTATGTTTGAATATTAGTCGTTGGCATGTTAAAAGAGGAAAACAATGGAGACATGCTATAAGATGTACTTTGAAACTAAAAATCGGCTAACTCATTTGAACTAATGTTTGTTATAAACGCGGGGTAATACATTGGGCAGGAAAGGCAATCCAGGTCCTCTTGACTGGGATCACCCGGTTAGGCGCCGGTCTCGTCCCTCTATTTTGGGGCGTGACACCAACAGCGGGGTTAGGCAAGCTGATACGGATTACACTAGGTGTCACCCTTCCCGTTTAGTTCAAACAAGTCGTCAATCACCCGTTTTAAAGCAATTAACATGTTATTAACCTGATACGATAGTGGAAACATAACGAAAGTCGGGCTAAGATAAACAGATACATCGATATACAACCCAATACCCAAACATACGCTAAGTGTGTACCAGGAACTAGTGTCACGAGTGTCACGGGCAACTATTGAATATACAATAACTAAAATAAATACAGGGCCTCAGTCTGAACAAAAGACAGAGAAACAAGACAAAAGAAACTCCAGGGTGCTGTCAGGAGGTCGCCAGGAAGGAAAGCTCACCGCGAAGTATAACCACTCGGTCAATATCTAGCACCGAACTGATAATCAGACGTACCAACCTCCGGACCTGTACAGTCAAGTACAGAAGAAAAGAAAGTGCAGCATGAGTACATACATAAATATGTACCTAGTGAGTATCCCGTCTAATCTCGAAGAAGTAGTGACGAAAAGTTGACTCGATACTCACTAAGGTCCAGCAGAAATAAAGTAAGCAGGATGTAAGGAAAACAGTAGGCATGTAAGACAAATAACCAAGTACATCGATATTAGGCATCAAATAACAATTCAAAATCAAACAAGGTTGGTATCCGCCGTGGCGTACGGCCCGCTCCCATATGGTACTCACTCTCATCGCTCCGCCATGGCGTACGGCCCGATCCCTTCCTGTATTAAAGGAGACTCACCTCGACGTTAGAAAGGAGACTCACCTCGACGTTAGAAAGGAGACTCACCTCGACGAAGCACTCCCTAGCAATTAAGGTTTCCTAGAAGGACAATTCTCTCTTACAACGTTAGAAAGGAGACTCACCTCGATGAAGCACTCCTCGGATCAAAGACCAGATCAAGAATGCGCCCAAAGCTCCGAAACTACCCTCAACGGCTCACAACTAGACAAACATAGCATAATTGAATCAATTTATGCTCCAAGAATAAGAATTAACAAGAAATTCCAAAATATAGTATCCTTGAAGGTTTTTGAAATTTCGTCCCCAGGCCCACGCGTTCGGATTTTGAAAATTCTCGAAGGGATGAATTACCCGAAGTCTAAGGATCGTAATTACCTAATTTATTTAATAATTCATGGCTAAAAAGAAATTATTCACTAATTATCAAAGCCCTAGGAATTTCTACCCAATTTTCCCATGATTTTGATATTTCTAAGAACAAAATTAGTTGAATTCCATGAAAAATTTATAATTTAGAGAAGAAGTCACTCACCTTAGATGATAGTGTCTTTGGACAGCCTTTTCCCCCAGCTCTAATATGCTTCAATGGAGTTTGGAAATTGGAAATGAGGAAGAAAGCCTGTAATTGGACATTTAAATACTGCCCAGGAAAACTTTCACTGCGATCGCGGAGAACAAATTCCCCTGGCCCTCGAGAAGCACTATGAGATCGCATAGATGGGGCCTGCGATCCTGGAGGGTGGGGTGGTAGGCTTATGCAATCGCAGGAGTGAGGTATGCGATCGCAGAGAAGAACAGGCAGTAGGGGGGAGGGGTAGGTGACTTGTGCGATCGCAGGTATGAGTCTGCGACCGCAGAGGGTTGGGGAGGGGACCATATGCGATCGCGGAGGAATGCGTGCGATCGCAGAGAACATTGGATGGCCTAGCATAAATACTTCTCTGCGATCGCATCCCTGCTTCTGCAATCGCAGAGAAGGAAACCAGACAGAAAATTTTTGGTTTTTCTAACTTAGCTCTTGGGGGTCTAAAACACCCCCGAGCCCCCCGGGACCCCGTCCAAAGCCTTGGCAAGTCTGTATTCATGATACGGACTCGCTCGAACTTTCGGAACATGAAAAACAACAACGAAACTCAAAATTCAACCCCAAAACCAAATTAATCAAACTTAAGAACTTTGAAATTCTAGAATTCATTACATTGCGCGGAACGGGTCTATACTACTCGGAATGACCCCAAATTTTGCAGACAGGTCATAAATGACTATACGGAACTATTTCCGGCCTCGGAATTCCATTCGGACTTCGATAGCATGAAGTCCCGTTCCAGGCCAAATTCTAAACTTAAGGAAATCCTGATTTCCATTTCGGGCACCGAAACGCTCCCGAGTCATAAGAAAACCGAGCCGAACATACGCCCAAGTCTAAAATCACTGTACGTAGCTACTGGAGTTGTTAGAACTCGATTCCAAGGTCGTTTGCTCTAAGTGTTGACCGAAGTCAAACTTGGCCAAATAGGCCAGCCTTAAGGAACCAAGTGTTCCTAAACCATCCAATTCATTCCCAAATTCAGAACCACCCGCTCCCGCGAGTCATAAAGCAAAAATAGCCACCATGGAAGGTTTCATTTAAGGAAACGGGACCCTAATACGCAAAACGATCGGCTGGGTCGTTCCACATCAGTATCCATTTGTCACCGTCAGAAAAGAAAGAGGATACAGAGTTCCTAAGGGAGTATGAGGACATATTCGCCTGGTCATATGACGACATGACTAGTCTAAGTACGTCCATTGTGGCTTACAAAATGCCGACCAATCTGACATGTCCACCGATAAAACAGAAGCTCAAAAAGTTCAAGCCTGACATGAGTTGGAAAATCAAAGAAGAAGTTACCTAGCAGATCAACGCCAAAGTTATCTGGGTAGTTGAATACCCAACATGGTTAGCCAACATCGTACCTGTGCCAAAGAAAGACAGGAAAGTTAGAGTCTGTGTCGATTACCGGGATCTGAACCGGCCCAGTCCGAAAGATGACTTCCCCCTGCCGAACATACACATTTTAATTGACAACTGCGCCAAATATGAGCTACAGTCCTTCGTAGATTGCTTCGCTGGTTATCATCAAATTTGGATGGATGAGGAAGATGCTGAGAAAACGGCGTTCATCACGCCCTAGGGAGTGTACTGTTACAAGATGATGTCGTTCTATTTAAAGAATGCAGGGGCCACCTACATGAGGGCCATGACTACCATATTCCATGACATGATACACAAAGAGATTGAGGTGTATGTGGACAACGTCATTATCAAATCAAAGAAAGTTGCTGATCATATGGAAAATTTAAGGAAGTTCTTCAACAAGTTGAGAAAATATATTCTGAAGCTCAACCCCGCAAAGTGTGCATTCGGGGTTCTTGCTGGGAAGTTGCTGGGAAGTTGCTGGGATTCATTGTGAGCCGCCGGGGAATAGAATTGGATCCGTCAAAGGTCAAATCCATTCAAGAACTACCACCTTCAAGAAACAAGAAAGATGTTATGAGCTTCTTGGGGAGGCTCAATTACATCAGCCGATTCATAGCACAGTCTACAGTCATCTGTGAGCCGATCTTCAAAATGTTAAAGAAGGACGCTGCGACTAAGTGGACCGAGGGTTGTCAAAAATATTTCGACAGAATCAAGGAGTATCTATCCACACCACCGATCTTGGTACAACCTGAGCCAGGCAGACCCTTGCTACTCTACCTTGCCGTACTAGATGGAGCTTTCGGTTGCGTTCTGGGGCAACATGACGAAACAGGAAGGAAGGAACAAGCTATTTATTATCTCAGCAAGAATTTCACTCCATATGAGGCCTGGTATTCTTTACTGGAATGCACTTGCTACGCTTTGACTTGGTTCGCTCAGAAGTTGAGGCATTATTTCTGTGCCTACACAACATATCTCATATCAAGGATGGATACATTGAAATATATCTTTCAGAAACCCATGCCCACTAGCAAGCTAGCCAAATGGCAAATCCTGTTGAGTGAGTTCGACATTATTTATGTGACTCAAAAAGCGGTCAAGGGACAACCATTAGCAGACCATCTTGCTGAGAATCCAGTGGACAGAGAATACGAACCCCTGAAAACGTATTTTCCTGATGAAGAAGTATCATTCGTAGGAGAAGAAATTGCAGAATCCTACGACTGTTGGAGGATGTTCTTTGATGGCACAGAAAACTTCAAAGGAGTCGGTATCGTAGCAGTCTTAATATCGCAAACAGGTCAGCACCATCCAGCATCCGCCAAACTCAGGTTTCCTTGCACCAACAACATGGCTGAATATGAGGCATGTATCTTAGGGCTCAACATGGCCATTGACATGAACGTCCAGGAGCTGTTAGTGATTGGTGACTCAGATATATTGGTATATCAGGTACAAGGAGAATGGGCAACCAAAAATTCCAAGATACTACCCTATCTACATCACGTTCAGGAGTTGAGAAAGAGGTTCACAAAGATAGAGTTCCGGCATGTCCCCAGAATCCAGAATGAGTTCGCCGATGCTCTGGCTACCTTGTCATCTATGATTCAGCATCCAGACAAAACTTTCATTGACCCCATTCTAATGAAAATTCACAGTCAGCTGACCTACTATGCCCATGTTGAAGAAGAATCAGACGGAAATCCTTGGTTTCATGACATAAAGAAATATTTGGCAAAAGGAGAATACCCAAAGCTTGCAAACGCCACTCAGAAGCGCACACTTCGGAGATTGTCTAACAATTTCTTTCACAACAGAGGAATCTTGTATAGGATGACTCCTGATTTGGAGTTATTAAGGTGCGTCGATGCAAAGGAAGCATCAAAACTATTGGAAGAAATTCATGTTGGGACTTGCGGTCCACATATGAACGGGTTTGTATTAGCGAAGAAGATACTCCGAGCGGGTTACTTCTGGATGACCATGGAAATAGACTACATCTAGTACGTCCAGAAATGCCACCGCTGTTAGATACATGGAGATATGATAAAGGTACCTCCGAGTGAGCTTAACGCAACAAGTTCACCTTGGTCGTTCGCCGCTTGGGGCATGGACGTCATTGGACCTATCGAGCATGCCGCCTCTAACGGACACAGGTTTATTATGGTTTCCATTGATTACTTTACTAAATGGGTCGAAGCAGCCTCCTACAAAGCAGTTACCAAGAAAGTCGTGGCCGTCTTTGTCCGCGGCCGCGTTATTTGTCGGTTCGGAGTTCTAGAGTCAATCATCACCGACAATGGTTCTAATATCAACAGTGACCTGATGAAAGCCATGTGTGAAACATTCAAGATCAAACACAAGAACTCCATAGCTTACAGACCTCAGATGAATGGAGTTGTAGAAGCTGCTAACAAAAACATCAAGAAGATACTAAGGAAGATGATAGAAAGGCACAAGCAATGGCATGAGAAGTTATCATTCGCCCTACTGGGGTATCGCACCACAGTCCGCACATCAATGGGGGCAACCCCTTACATGCTAGTTTATGGTACAGAGGCCGTGATCCCTGCCGAGGTTGAGGTTCCATCTCTGAGAATTATACAAAGAAGCTGAGTTCAACGACACGGAATGGGTAAGGAACCACTATGAGCAACTAGCCCTCATAGACGAAAAGAGAATGAACGCAGTTTGTCATGGTCAACTATATCAGAACAGAATGACTAGAGCCTTCAACAAGAAAGTCAAGCCAAGACGATTCACACCAGGGCAGCTGGTGCTGAAGAAAATCTTTCCTCACCAAGACGAAGCCAAAGGGAAGTTTTCTCCCAACTGGCAGGGTCCGTACATGGTTCACAGAGTGCTGACAGGAGGAGCACTCATAGTTGCAGAAATGGACGGAGAAGGTTGGCCAAAACCAATCAGTTTAGATGCAGTCAAGCGCTACTATGTGTAATTCCTTCTACTTTTGTCAACAATGTAAATTGAACTACGCCTGACCTGATTCCCATTTAAGAGGGGATACGTAGGCAGCCCTGTGGGTTCGGTCACAATTCAATTAAAAAAATTCATTTTCCCGCGAATGGAAACTGGGGCAGAATTTTGAGGAGGACCCTCAAAATTCTGAAGCAAGTTCAGCCAATCGCCGCATGAGAAACAGTCAGAAGTTTCCACCCATCAAACTGGGGCAGAATTTTGAGGAGGACCCTCAAAATTCTGAAGCAAGTTCAGCCAATCGCCGCATGAGAAACAGTCAGAAGTTTCCACCCATCAAACTGGGGCAGAATTTTGAGGAGGACCCTCAAAATTCCCTGGCAGGAGAGGTTGCAATGTCTCGGACCGCGTCCCGGTCATCGGTTCATCCAAAGCTATTTTAGATTATATGCTTATATCATATCTAAAAAATCATGCATATTTATTTTTTACTTAAACAACTTGTTTAGCAAAGGCTACCCCAGTGATACAAACACTATCATCACGATCAAGTGAGCAAGTCAAGTAAAGCCAGCGGGAATGCGAACTAACTTTTCCACTTAAAGAGCTCACGATTTTTGTTTGGATGCAGGCACAAAGATGGCAAAGGCCCCGAAACATATTACCCTCCTGAAGAACACACATTTCTCAAAGACACACTTCTCAAGCTCGTCGCACACGCCGACATTTATTATTATCACAAATGGCACTTCACTTATCGCAATACTCACAACAATAATATCGCCACGATTTATCACCAGCTAAGAACTCCTATCTGCATTTTTATTTTCTGCCCTTACACTGCATAAGGCTACCTTTCCTCCTTCCGAGGCTAAACGCTGTCTCCATCTGCATTTTATCTTCTGCATAAGGCTACCTTTCTGCCTTCCGAGACTAAATGTTGTCTCCATCTGCATCTGCACTGCATAAGGCTACCTTTCTGCCTTCCAAGACTAAACGCTGTCTCCACCTGCATTTACATCTTGCATAAGGCTACCATTCTGCCTTCCGAGACTAAACGTTGTCTTCATCTACATCTGCATTTATTTCTTGCATAAGGCTACCATTCTGCCTTCCGAGACTAAACATTGTCTCCATCTACATCTGCATTTATTTCTTGCATAAGGCTACCATTCTGCCTTTCGAGGTTAAACGCTACCTCCATCTGCATTTTGCATTGCATAAGGCTACCATCCTGCCTTCCGAGGCTAACGCTGCCTCCCATTTACATTTCAAAGCAATCACCGTCTCTGTCATCATTTACTTTGCTTCCTTTTGGGCTAAGCTCTGGCCTTCTAATTCGCAAGACTAAGCTCTGTCTTGTTACCATCATACTATTGCATTTCTCATGGGCTGAAATATCGCCAACCTATCAAAAGGCGTCATCGTTCATAGGCACCATCTTCATGGCCCGAGAACATCATTTCATGGCCTGAGTATATCTTTGATCAGTTTTCATATCATTATTCAAAGGCACCATGGTTCAGAGGCACCATCCTCAAGGGCCGAGAACATCATTTCATAGCCTGCGAATCCCGCATCAAACAATTCATGGCCCAGGACATCATGGTCTAAGGACGTCATCCTCAACCGTCCAAGACATCATTCATAGTCCAACGGGAATCTGCATCATGTTTAAATTACGTGCACTATACGCTTGTTATTCATTTGCAGGAAATCCGGCTAGGAACAGCCAGTCATTCAGGAGCGGACCGCTCCAGTTCTCCTAACTACCCCGTAAACCATTTTGCTCACCTTGCTTTGCACCTTGCACCCGTCCTTATAAAATGTCGCCGTTATACTTCGTCGGTGACTCATGAACTACATACGGCTGGATTCCTGTAAAACCAGGGATATGTAGGCAACTCAGAAACCAGGGTGCGGCCTAAATCTTTCATACTATTTCCACTCGGTCAAAATTGGCCATCATATCTTTACCCGACAACTCTTTCATCCTTCCCGGGTAAAGAGGGGCAGTTGTTGATACCCAAACTATTTTCAAACTTTTGATATATACTTTCAAAATCATTCTTTACAGTGACTGGTATTTTCCCATAATTTTTCGTGCTTTTATCAAATTATTTTTTATTTATTTAATACTTTATGTTCCATAATTATTCATAAATGATGTTATAAATAATTTCAAAACATCTTCTTGCTCAATATGTTATTTATAATCCTATTTAGCTCCATTAGAATTTAATTGTTTCGCAAATTAACCAATATTGGCATTATTTAGTTAATTTCAGCGACTTTGCGATAATAGCACAAATATACATTTATATCGTTTTTTAAACCAACAACTGATCATTTTATATTTTTATAATAGTTAATTATCTTAATTTTATTTATTTGGTTTTAATTTCATCTTACGCAATTATCAGCTATTTTAATTAATTAATTATCTTATTTTTTGGGGGTATTTAACATTTAGCCCATTTTTAAATAAAATCTAGCCAACCTCTAACCCAACCCCACCTGACCCAAAACCCACTCTCTAACCCAGCCCAACTAATATCCTACCCGGCCCAACCCCCAAATCAATATGAGTCGTTGATCAATTTAGATATACGGGCCAGATTTCTATTTCCATAATTAAACCCAACTACCCCCTTGACCGAACCCTCATTTCTCAACTCTCATCCTCTTTTTATCTCTCTCTGTTCATCTCTGGTTCTCTCTAGAAGCCTCCCTTGGCTTCTCACCTCCGATGGATTTCGTTCGTCTTCTCTGGCCGGTTCTCTCACCGGAAACCATGGTTCCTCATCATCTCCTTGTTATCTATCCTCCTTGCACCGGCCCAGTGATACCCTAAAGACCTCAGGCGAACCTGGAGCGGTTCACTCACCTCTCATGGTCCCCATGCCACTTTCCGGCCTCCCCCGGCCGTTTGAGTAAGAACTACTACCTTTCCGGCTTAAGACGACGACGTCTTTGAGGTTTTTCCTACTACTCTGGGTTCCACGAAATCCTAACCCTATGTCTTTTTGATTTCCTCTAGATCTGCTTTAGATCTACGATATTACGAAGCTTCTTTACATGTTCTTCTCTGAAAAAACCTTCATCTTTAACGATCTCTCATTTCAAAACTAGGATTTCTTAACCCCTTTCAAAAACCTATTCTTCTTTCGATTTTAAGTGTTTTCTACTATGTTTAAATGATTCTCTTATGATTTTCTTGTTATCTAAGGTATCATGCTAAAAAGACCTAATCTTCTAGGTTGTCTTTGGCTGTATGTTCCTGCGTGTTTGTTCTTATGAAACTATCTCTGTATTCTTTGTGATTCTCGCTTTAACTTGTTGTTAAGGTTTCAATCTTCTACTGTTTCTCCAAATGCTTGCTTAGGGTTTCTCTTATTTTGTTCAATACATGTTTTTTAACGTTTAATAGGTCTGACTATTTGCCTTATTGATTATTCACATAATAATTTATACTGATTTTGTGTAATCTCCTTAGACTTGTGATATCTTCCCTGAATTTATGATTTTGTGTATTTTTCTTGTAATTCTGTACTGATTTTTGAATTGTTTCCTCGTTTTTGTGATACTTTCCTTAGGTAAAATTGAGTCCCTATGATTTTCAATTCTAGTCGTGATTCTTGTGACTAATTTTCAGAACTAAATTGTACTATACCTTATTTATGTGCACGAATATGTTGTTGATTTTTTGACATATACTTTCCCTAATTATGTGTTATATACCTAGACTTAATTGCTTGCTATATACTTTACTACTCCTGTTATGGTAAAGGTCAGTTTTACAGTTGATTCTTTTCCTTATTTAACTCTAATTGTGTTGTTTGAACAATGACTCCCTAATTAAAGTGAGTCCAGGTCTTTGATTGATTCTGATTGAACATTATTTCTATAACTATGTTAAACTATTACTCCTTACCTTATTTTCACTACTCGTTTTCAAAACTATAAATACCTTACTCCCTCTTTAGCATAAGACACCAACACAAACGAACAAGATACATTGTTCTAGGCTATCTCCTACACACACACACATACTCTCTTATTTCTCTTGTTGTTACTTGAAACTCAGTTGGCTGCAAGCCAAAACTGAGTGATTCTACTGTGCTATTGCTCTACTGCTCCATTGTTCTGTAGCATCTACACACTACTGCTCTGCCTCTCTTCACTTTACTGCTCTTCATTACTTTGTTGCTCTTCATTTCTCTCATTCAACCGGTATGATTTCAGTTTAAGCCTACAACATCTAAAACAATATGTTTCTGCTTGTATCAAGATTCCTTCTATGTCTCTTATGCATCTATTTGTGGTTCTGCTGGTTGCCTTGCAATTAGCATGTCTAGTCTTCCTATGTGATCTCCCTTTAGTTCAGCATGTTTATTTTGTCTATGTGATCTCTCTTTCCCTTTAGTTCAGCATGTTTATTTTGTCTATGTGATATCTCTTTCCCTCTATGTTTAGCATGTCTACTTGTCTATGTGATCTCCTTTTCCTCTTCAGTTCAGCATGTCCAGTACTTTTCTTATATGTTCTATTATGAATCTGCCTTACCCCCCCCCCCCNATCTAGCACTCCTTCAATCTAATGTTATTAAACTCTTTGGCATGAACATTTGTGATAGATCATTGATGTAACTAGTTAAATAGATCATTGATGTAACTAGTTAAGTTCTGTAAGACTTCTTTGAGGTTAACCTATGTGCAACTATGCTTCACAGATGTATTACTTGTCCCCAATTCCCTTTCCCTTGTTTGTGTTTGTTTCCTGAACTATGTATGTTTTCTAAGTTGCTGATTGTCCTGTCTCTTTTCTTCTTCAAACTAGTTTTATAAAATAAATTCTTATGTTGTTCTCTAAAGCTATTTTCCAAACAATTATGTCAAAAAACTCTTTTTCAACTCAACTCCTTCTAAAAACTCTGAGCACATCTCACTACTCTTAGTTTCTAAGTTTAGCCCCATTCGTGTGAGCACTGCCTTGGGGACCATTTGAGTACCCATTGAACTCTGACACACAAGACTGGCATTCCACACTGCACTTACTCACTCCTGGCCGGGGTACCTAGGTGTGAGCACTGTCTGGGATCCTCTGAGGTCCCTAGGAACTCTGACACACTTGGGTTATAAAAGGTCATGGCATATGGCATTGTTGGATCTAGAGACTTGGGCCTACTGTTAGGCTCCCTATAGTGTAACTTCTTGATTTTCTTATTTACTTATGTAATTTGCGAAATGCTGGTCTGTAATAATTAATTGTAAAAATGATTCTGGGGTTGGATAGTGAAATGGGTGGGGTTATGTATGCTTAGTATAGATATGGGTAGAAACCATGCTTGTAGGTTTATTTTATAGCCACCATGCTTAGGAATACCTTTCATTCATGCATTAGAAACCCTGATGTTTAGGTTTATTTATTTCAGCATCCCCATCGTACTCATATCCACTTTGAAATCATGTTCCTAGTTAAGAGACAATAGAAATGGTTGTTATAATGTTACTCCCTCTGCATTTTCATGATTGCTTCATCTAGAAATCCTGTTTTAGGTTAAATAATAACATTAACTATCAAAGCTTTCAATTAGGAATCATGTCCTATAAGATGTTACTTTCAGCATGTTACTTGTGCTAAAATCCTGTGTTAAATCAACATACTATTGTGAACACTTAGAGATCATGTATTAGGTTTCAGTAACTTAACAAAAAATTACATCTTTGTTTGTTCTGCTTTCATTCAAAAAGAATGTGCTAATGAATCTCGCTAAAAAGAATAGATTCTAATATTGAAAACGTTCATGCATCTATAACAGCATCCATAGGTTTGCATCATCCTACAACCTTCTTGCATTTAGATATCATGTTTTCAGGACCTGCATCCATACTTGTTTAAGCTCTTAGCCTTGTAATAATAAAGTAGACTCACCCTGTCTAACTATTATTTTTCTGAAACCAGGTAGTATAATTGGAGTATTTTAATACGCCTAGGCAAACCTTAGGTGTTAACACTTGTTAAAACTGGAAAACTATTCCTCTTTTGTGTACTGTCTGATATCAGTAGTTTGAAAATGGTAAAATCCTTTCTCTGAAACTCTGTAATAACACTGCCTTATTACCGCATTCGCGCCTAGACATCATACCTTAGGTCCTAAAATTTAAGACCTCATTTGTGGTTGAGTCGTGTTAATTATGTGTACAACTTGTGGAGGAATATTTGAGCTTCATATATGCCTCTATGTGCTTCCCTGTATTTGCAGTCTTAATTGTTTTGTTTGTCGTTTAGAATTTTGTCCTTTAAACCTAAGAGTTCAGCCTAGTACCTACCCTTTAGGAATAGTAGTCCCTAACTTCCTCCAGGACTGATAGGATGGGACGGGTAATAGCACGTGATAAGTTTCGTGACCAACACGCGTTTTAAATACCTTCACGGGGTGGGAAAGGGTAGAATATGGATGTGATGACCGATGCGTTAATACCACGTATAGCTCTGCCTATAGGGTATTGAATTGATGTGATCCATATTACTTTAAACCTAGGACGTCTTTTTCTCCCATATTTACTTTTGATTTGTTTCAACTTTCTAATAAACTTCAATACTTATTTGAAATGCCTTCTTATATGAGCCTTATTTGTTATTTGCTTATTGTCCGAATTCACGAAAACCATTTGGACGGGAACCACAGTTGTGGATCCTGAGGGGTGCCTAATACCTTCCCCTTGGGATAGCTTCAAGCCCTTACCCAATCTCTGGTAGTGCAAACTAGTCTTATGAGTTAACTAATCTAGGTGCCCTAACGCACCATAAAAATTGTTAGGTGGCGACTCTTACTTTAACCCTTTTAACCTTCAAAAGGAGTTGTCCAAAATGTCATAAATCCGATCTCTCCGCTTTAAGAGGGGAAAAACGGGGGGCGCCAACTATCTTGGCTAATGGCCTCTCCAACGCCGGTAAAAGTGCCAAAATAACCATGCTCTCTACGTTCCTGCTCAAGGCATCGGCAACCACATTGCCCTTTCCAGGGTGATATAATATGGTGATATCATAGTCTTCAATAACTATAACCATCTCTGCTGCCTCACATTAAGGTCCTTCTATTTGAAGAGTTGTTGAAGACTCTGATAGTCGGTATAGACCTCATATGGAATGTTGTAGAGATAGTGCTTCCAAATCTTGAGAACTTGAATAATGGTTGCCCAACTCTAAATCGCGCACATAGTAATTCTTCTCATGAACCTTCAACTAATGATATGCGTAGGAAATCACCATACCATCTTACATCCATACCGTGTCAAGTCCAATACGTGATGCATCACAATACACAATGTAAGATCCCAAACTTGTAGGCAACACAAACACTGGGGGTGTAGTCAAGGCATGCTTGAGCTTCTGAAAGTCCACCTCAAACTCGTCGAGCTATCTGAAAAGAGAACCTTCTAGATCAACTTGGTCAATGGGGCTGAGATAGATGAAATCCCCTCCATCAACTGGCAATAGTAACCCCCCAAACCCAAAAATCTCGGAATCTGTGTAGATAAAAGAGGTCTAGCGCAATTCTGAGCTACCTCAATCTTCTTAGGGTCCACCTTGATACCCTCGGAAGACACAACATGACCCTAAAAGGCAACTGAGTCTAAACTCACACTTCGAAAACTTGGCATATAGTTGACGATCCTTCAAAGTCTGAAGTATGATCCACAGGTGTTGCTCATGATCCTCTCTACTGCAAGAGTAAACCACAATATCATAATTGAAGATAAACACGAAGGAATCCTTAAAGTCGTCTTAGGGAAATCCGATGCCCTAATCGTCACAATATGGTATCCGGATCTCAAATCAAAATTGGAAAACACATTGGCACGCTGAAGCTGGTCAAACAAATCATCAATCCTAGGAAATGTATACTTGTTCATGATAAAGACCTTGTTCAACTATCGATAATCTATTCACTTCCTTATTAATCCGTCCTTTTTCTTAACAAACAACACCGGTGCACCTCAAGGTGAAATACTAGGTCTAATGAATCCTTTTTCAAGGAAATCCTACATCTAATACTTCAATTTCAACTCAGTTGAAGCCATACGGTATGGTATAATAGAAATAGACTAAGTGCCCAGCATGAAATCAATGCAAAAGTCGATGTCCTTGTCTCGTGGCATGCCTAGCAAATATGAAGGAAACGCCTTTGGAAACTCACTCACAATCGGTACCGAATCCATAGAAGGAACCTCCACAGCATAATCACAGATATAAGAAAAATACACCAAACATGACTTCTCAACCATAAATTGAGCCTTCAAATATGAATCCACCATGCTAATGGAGTGACCGCATTTCCCTCTCCACTCTAATCTAAGCAACCCCGACACAACTAAAGTCATGGTCTTGGCATGACAGCCTAATATAGCATGATACGGGGACAACCAATCCATACCAAGAATGATCTCACAATCCACCATATTTAACAACAAAAGATCAACTATAGTATCAAAACCATTAATACTAATAACACAAAACCGATACACCCGCTCAACTACTATGGAATATCCAACCGGTGTAAACATAGAAATAGGAATATCATGAGAATAATGAGGCATATTCAGATGCAAAGAAAAATATAAAGTCACATAGGAATATGTAGAACTCAGATAAAACAACATAGAAGCATCGCTATGACAGACAAAGATAATACATATAATAACTGCATCAGATGACTGTGCCTCAGGTCTTGCTGGAAATGCATAACAACGGAGTTGAGCCCCACCAAGTTATCCTCCACCTATGCGACGACCACTCGCTGACTGCCCTCTATTTCTAACTGGTTGTCCCCACCTCGGGCTACCTGAACCCCACCTTTAGCTAGCTGCGCACGTGGTGGATCTATTGGTGCCAGAACCACAACACGAGTACCCTATTGTGGCATACTACTCTATGACATGGGGAAAAACTTTGCAATGTGCCTCAGATCCCCACATGTATAACAAGCCCTTGGCTGACGTGATTGCTGACCCTGTATCAAAACCCTGTCGACCTGAATAACCACCCCGAAAACTTTGTATCGCAGGTGCACTAACCGAAGTTGGAGGTGCACTGTATGCTAGCTGCTTAAAACAAGGTCCATAAGTAATGTGGCTTCCTGAAGCGCCACTAAATCCTCAAAATGATGGGGTCTCTTTCCAGAGGTCATCTCCCTAGTCTGGCCTCTGATGCGCTCGATCATCCTGGCTATCTCCGCTACCCAAGTATAAGAAATCTCATCCTCGGTATCTCTAGCCATCTGAAGTTTGATACCATAGGTAAGACCATCTATGAACATCTACATCTTCTACCTCTTAGTAGGGATCAAGATAGATACATGGAGAGATAAATCCACCAATCTGGTCTCATACTAAGTAACGATTATGCTAGCCTGCAAAGGCGCCCGAACTTATTGCGGGACTCCTCTCTCTAAGTTAATGGGATGAATTTCTCCAAAAACAACTATGAGAACTAAGCCTATGTGAGTGGAGGTGAACCCGCTGGCTTACCCTGCACATATACCTTCCACCACGTCTTGTCAGAACCATGCATCTAAAATACTATAAAATCAACTTCGTTGGACTCTACTATACCCTTGTCACGCAAGACCTCATGTCAATGGTTCAAGAAGTCCTAGGGGTCCCCAAACAGTGCATCACTAAAGTGAGGGGGGTACAACATGGTGAACCTATCCAACCTCTTCAGCTCATCAGCTGACAAAGCGGGTCTCTCCCCAGGCTGTGTAGCAATAACTGGGTGAACTGCCCTAATTGGTAGAACTGTTGGGGTATGATAACCATGAGACATATGCTTTGGATTACGAGTAGTGGGAGTCTAGGCTCCTCCCCAAGCCATAGAAACAGTTGGTGCCACAGGAAACACACCGGCCTAACCCATACTTTTGATAAGACCAACCATGCAGACTAAGGCGTCATGAAGTACTAGGGTAGCGATGAACCCCTTTCGGACCTGAGTTGGTCCCACTGGCTCTGTCGGAGTAGGGATCTCATCCTCTTGGTCTACTTGAGGCTCGACAATGGGTTTCGTTGCGCGTGCTCTAGGCTGAGCTCTGCCTCTACCATTGTCCCTAACTTGGCCCCAGCCCCTACCTCAGTAGTGGTTGCAATTTGGGGCTACAGCTCCTAATCCGTTGCGGATGTCGTATGTTTCATCACCATTTATGAGAAAATAAGAGAAGAATGATTCAAAATCAGTGATAGAACAAAGTTGCACAATAGAGAAAGAAAGAAAGTGAAGTTTTCTAAAGTATTATAAACTCTAGAAGATAAGTACAGATGTCTCTGTATCGATCCTCAAGACTCTGCTAAGCTTGCTTATGACATTTGAGACCTATGAAACCAACTGATCTAATACTAACTTTCCACGACCCAAAATCCCAAACAATTGGCGGTGTGATGGCATCTAACACCGCGTGCTAGGCAAGTCAACACACAAAAGATAAATAGGAAGAGTTTCTATAAAAACTAGCAATAGAATAATAACAAAATGTAAAGGCAATTCTGAGATAAGCATATTAAGATTAAGTCCAACATCTAGCATAAAACATCCCAAGATGTAGAGTCAGAAGTACATGAGCTTCTAGATTAGACTAACCACAATATTTTGAAAGAAGTACAACATTGTCCGAGAAATTGAAATAGTACAATAGAAAGAGAAGAGTGACTCTAAGGCCTGCAAACGGAATGCAGCTCTACCTTGAATCACCATATGGTAACCACTAAGTATCTCCCGAGACTCCACTGGTACCAATATCTGCACAAGAAGTGCAAAAGGGTATATGAGTACAACCGACCCAATGTACTCAGTAAGGGCCGAGCCTAACCTCGCCTAGGTAGTGGCGAGGCTAAGACAAGACACCTATGATAAACATGTGCAATTATATATCAAAAGTAAAAAAATAACAAGTAAAGGATCAAATATAATAACGGGATATAGACATATTAAAGGGATAACAATTGGAAATATCAAGTAAAGTATCACTAAGTACACCTCTTTTCAAGTAAATAATGAAGACACAATCCAAGTCCACATTTTAAATATCAAAGTAAAGAGAAATGGAATCAACCAAAACACACGACATCAATGTTCATGCTTTTACTCTCATCCTCACATATTAATAATAAAGAAAGTACACGACATTACATTTCGTACTTTTACTCTCATCCTCACATAATAATAATAATAATAAAGGAAGTATATTGCATCACCCGTCATGCTTTTACTCTCACCCTCACATGCAAAATAATATAAAAGCCAATGCACGTCATCACCCTTCGTGCTTTTACTATCTTTCTCACGGAATAAAATAAAAGCAATTTCACAACATCATCCTTCGTGCTTTATCCTCGTGTTCACTAAAGCACATTGACTAGGTTCTATCTTATTTCCCTCAAATCAAGGTTTACTAAGACACTACCTCTTTTGGAACACAATAAGCAATCCAACATGGCTTTTCCTTTAGAACAAGCCTGTCACGACCCGAAATCCCACCTTCGGGCCATGACTGCGTCTAATGTTGAACCCGCTAGACAAGCCAACGTTTGAACTAAATAAAACTCATTAACAACTAAAACGAACAAGATAACTAAGGAATCGATGGTCAACAATATGAAGGTTAGCAAATTACCAAAAAATAATATAGCAACTTCGAAATAAAACCCATATACAAATCCCAGAACTGGTGTCACATACTCACGAATTGTCTAAGAGATTACTAAAACAAAGGTCTGACAATAAGTACATATGACTGTCTTTGAACTATAAGATAAGACAGAGCTGAAAGTGAAGGGTAGAAGGTGACGCCAAGGCCCACGAACGTCTGCGGATCTACCTCGATGTCTCTTGTATGAACTGATGGAATGCTCCGACCGTCAGTGACCACCGGGTCCGGCTGCGTAGTCTGAAAAACAAAAAGAAGTGCAGGTGTAGCATCAGTACAACCGACCCCATGTACTGAGTAAGTGCCGAGCCTAACCTCGGCGAAGTAGTGACGAGGCTAGGACCGACAACAATATATGTACCTGTGCAATTCTATATAATAACAGGAAAATATCGACGGAAATAAGCAAGTAAGACAGATACGGGGAGAACATGCTGGGGGTAAAAGGGGAAAAAAAATGCTGGCACAGTAGAACAGGGTAATAACTGAAGTGTAAAAAGTAAAAGCGGGGATTTAACGTCTCAGGACAGATAATGAACAGCAAAAGGCACGGCATGTCCCCTCGTGCATAATCTCACAATCACTCGGCACAGAATGTCCCCTCGTGCATAAATAGTAACACTCGGCACGGAATGTCCCCTCGTGCAATAAATAATCAACGATCAACACGGCATGTCCCCTCGTGTGATAAATAACAAACAATCAGCACGGCATGTCCCCTCGTGCAATAAATAATAAATGATCAACATGGCATGTCCCCTTGTGTGATAAACAATAAATGATCAACACGGCATGTCCCCTCGTGTGATAAACAATAAACAATCAACACGGCATGTCCCCTCGTGCGATAAACAATAAACGATCAACACGGCATGTCCCCTCGTGTGATAAATAATATAAAAGCAACAATATAACGTGAAAATCAACAATAAGAAGTCTCAAGTGTATGGAAATACTCAATAAAATTCTATCGTCTCGGCAAGGGACTCAGCTATAACCAACCTCGCATCAGAAATACAATTTCAACAGTAAAATCCTCAATTGAAACAAATACAAAATAACTCCCCATGTAATGAAACAACATCAGGGTATCACTTCTAAATCACCAACTACTCATAGTACAGAGAATATTAAGAACACGGTATGATTCA